>JBDFRD010237491.1:0-11257 GCA_039654405.1 Bullina lineata
GCCGATCGGCATCTGTGGAGAGCTCTGGTGGAAGCCTTATGTACTATTTAGTACAAAGAGGATTAGTAGTAGTAGTATCCAAATGTGAACTGCTGAGGAAGTAAACCTACGACAACTAACATCCTGTCTTGGAGATTATGTTAAAATCATCTGTTCAGGTTCGCGCTTCCAAAACTTGGATAAGCTCTTGCTCTATGGGCCTCTTAGGCCTTGAAGGAACTTGCCTTTACTTTGCTCACTTAGATATTTTAGATTTCCCCCTCGCCCCTCCATTTCCCTTTTCTTTTTTCCCTGTTTTTCCATTTCCACCTCCTCCTTATCCTCCTCATCCAGCCTCTTGTTCTTTTCATCTGTTGTGTATTCTTTCTCCCATGTTTACTTTGTCTTTTCATCTGTTGTGTATTCTTTTTCCCATGTTTTCTTTTTCTTCATCATTTTATTTTTTCCCTCCCCTTTCATTTCCCCTTTGTTCTCTTTCATCTTTTTCTGTTTTTTGGCTCCTTTTTCTCTTCCTCTCCTCTCTTACTCTTCCACCTATTTTCACTTTGTAAATGACATTGGCCAGAATGAACTTGGAAGTTATTGTCAAGTGAAATCTTCCCTCCGCAGAATTGGTGTCACTGTTCCAAGGATAGACCCAGCGCTTGTAGACCTTGGTCAACCACAAGAGGATCGTATTCCTGCACACTACAGAACTAAGTCAAAGCCAGATCCATATAGCCAGTGTTTAGCCAACTATGTTGACATTCGGTGGACAATGGTGAGTTGATAACTGATCATCAGTGGTGAGTTTAAGAGCAGTGTGTCTTTTTTTTAAAATAATTATTTTGGAGAATTGACAAGGTTGGTTTTGAAGAAAAAAAAAAAAGAGAAAATTTGAGCCCAAGTTTGTGTTTTTTTGCATTTCAGAAGGTTTCTAGATACACGAGTATGGATTGTGAAATGTAATCTTTATCTCCTAAATATCAAACACATGTTATATAAGCTTTCATGTTGTTGATTGTAAGCTTCAACTGTGTCTGCAGTGTTTAGAGTGTGAAAGATTTGCCTCTTGCAGTGCAGTGTTAGATCCAATAGGAATTTAATCAAAAAGCTCTCACTGTAGTGTCTATGTACTGGGATAGAGGGAATGGATTGCACATTAATTTAATTTTTCCTGTCTTCTTTCCTTAGCCTGCAGCCAATGCCCATGGCAAGGTGGGCATAGACTACATCAAGTGGTCTGAGGAACAGCTGGCAGTGCTCTTGATGTCGGATGTTCGATGGGGTCAGTCTACCTTACTGAAATTAAACTTTTTTTTGTCGAACCTGCCAAGACGGAATCTTATTTTTCCACTCATAGATTCCTATATATTTGACCTGTATAAAACGGAAACCTGTCCGTGGAAACGGAAAGCAAAACGCTCTCCCAACTGAGCACATCACCAGTGCAAGACGGAATTGTCTAGCCCCTTTGAAACACTGCCGAACGCCGAAAAGTCTTTCATTTTACCGAAAATCTACAATTTTGCAGGGATTATTTGGATTTTTCCAGTTTTTGTTACTTTCTTGATTTCAGAACTAGATCTAGATCTAGATCTAGATGTATTGTGATCAGAGCCTTAGAAACGTCTCGTTCCGTACAACAGCAATTATATATCTACAAGTATGTTGTCTGAATGCCCGCTGTCTGACCATTACATTTCAGCAGTAGTGAAATATTTTCGTGAGCATATAAATTCATTGGGTCATATGCAACCCATTTTGCATTATTTTCAAAATACATGTGCTGGAACTTTTTTTTTATTGTTTGATTTGCAAATTATTTCTGCATTGTTCATAGTTCATCGCTCATTTCTTTATCTTACTTACTAAGGTAGTATATGTATACAAGTATGAAGCAACAAGTAGCCTAGTTTTGTGGTTGGCATTTTTTTTTCCATTTTCACAATATTACTCAAATAGGGTGTCTGTAGTGGCATGGTGGCCAAATGGTGAGAGCATTGGACTTCTAATTCAAGGGTCTAGAGTTCGAATCCAGGAGGTGTCCTTATTGTGTCCTTGGGAAAGACACTTTACACAATTTTTCCTCTCCCCACCCAGGTGCGAATTGGGTACTGGATGCTTCTAGTCATCTACTTTCCTGCACACTCATTTATTCATCTTACTGTTTTTCTTTTTTTCCTTTCTTTCTTTCTGTGAATATTCTTGAATGATTTCTTTTCTTGACTAATTTCTGTTTCATTCTTCATTTCGCAAACAGAGGCACAGCTGAATGGCCAGTTTTGCTTGCCCTCAACCCGGTTCAGGTTTGCTGTTGGTGAACCGGTGCAGGTTACTGTCACTCTGGAGAACATCTCAAGTAAGTTTTCCTCCATTTGTTCTTTGTTCATCCCTCCACTACCTCGTAGGGTGACTTCTGAATCATTGTGCTATATTTCTCCCTTAATTATTGCACATTGTCCTTTCTCAATCAATGTGTCAATTTTTTTGTGTAGCCATCAGGTAGCTTCTTTTCTAAATCTCTCTGTCATTCTCTGGGTGTTCTAAACAATATTAGTGAATCATTTACTCTCTAAATTATTACATCATTGTTTTGTAAATCATTACATCATTGTGTTCTTTAAATCTTTACATCATTGTGTTTTCTAAATCTTTACATCATGGTTTTCTTAATCTTTACATCATTGTTTTCTAAATCATTACATCACTGTTTTCTAAATCTTTACATCATTGTTTTCTAAATCTTTACATCATTGTTTTCTAAATCTTTACATCATTTTCTAAATCATTATATCTTATCAATTCCTGTCAAAGTTTTTTGTCAGCATTAAAAAAAAAAAAATCAATTTCATATGTCAATTATTCTGTCAATGTTCTGTAGATAATCTTTGTGTCAATTTGAATTCTAGTCTGTTGTGACAGTTTCCTTTGTGAGTTACTTATTCTAATTGGGACAAATGAGGGCTGCTAGAAATGCGAAAATAATTGCACACAACAAGGGTGACACAGATTAAGAGAGTTTCGCATAAGGTGGACGTTACGAGATGAGACCAAACTCATCGACGTTCCTGTCTTCAATTATTTGCTCTTCTGTCCTTGTGTCAATGCATTCTAAAGCAACGTGCTACTTATAATGCTTTCTACATCCATCTTTACAGGTGATACAAAGACCAATGCCAGACTGTGCTTGTGGCCTCAGCAGGTGAATGTAGATGGTGACCTTGACCGGGATGAAGGAACCCACGCTGTGGTGGGGTCAGCCACTCTTCATCTTGATGAGGTAAATCCTTCCTTTCTTTTATTTTTTTCCTGTTTTTTTTAAGCTCTCATCCCATCCACTCGCCCCATCACCAACAGCATTGCCCAAAACAGGTGTCTTGTTGGTGAGACCTTGAAGTCTAAATCAGGTTTATGCCTCTGTTGTGTATGGCTCTGGCTGGCGTTCAGAGCTACAAGGTTTAAAACTTAAACTTTGCACCCACTTTAACTCATAATGTGAAGTACTGTGCTGACAGGGCATATCTTTAACTTAAGCTCATGTGCTTGCTGTAAAAGACACTAAACTCGACTCACTTTCTTGCTCTTTGAAGCTCTTTCATTGTTCACCACAAGTACACCTATGTAATCTCAAATTAACTACGTTTAAATGAAATATAATGAAACAAAATAAAATAAAATAAGTTAAAAGCAAGACTATGAAATGAGAATAAACTCAAGAATTTATTTGCTGTTTTCTCTTTTTTCTTCAAGGTTTCCAAGGGGCAGGTAGTGACGCATTCCTGCACTTTCATCTTCTTCTTGCCCGGCTCCTACAACGTAGACATTTGCTGTTACCATGGCAACAGAATACAAACTGACCAACAAAACCCACAGCCGGGCACAGCGGCTGCATCATCATTAGTAGAAGAAAACAAATGGACGTGTTGTTTGCCGGTGAAGTTTGAAATAACTTGATGACCAAAGGGTTTGTCATCAGCCTTTGGAGACATGTGCCACCCTGCATCTCTTGGACTCTGTTGGATTCTTCTTTTCTATTCTCTCTGGTTAGAAGCCAAAGTGCTGAGTGGTTTGTGGCTAGTGAAGGGCTCACAGTTAAACATGCAAAGGGTAGATGAATTGGTAGTTTAAATGCAATATTTATGCAGTACCTCTTAAGTTATTTGTCTCTGGAACTCAGATGGGCACCATTTGCTTTCAAAGATTTTTTTTTTTTATTTCTGTAAAAAAAATATTTGCACAAAGTTATATTTTTCCCCGTCAGGACTTGAAGCACTTCATTATTATTATTATTATTATTATTATTATTATTATTATTATTATTATTATTATTATTATTATTATTATTATTATTATTACTATTATTTTTATTTCTATTATTATTTCTTTTCTTTTCATAATAACAGTGGTTATGATCATTATTTTTATTATATATAGAGAGTATATAGAACCCAGTGTAAGCAAGTTTGTTTCTTAGGCTCAAGTGCAATTCTCCAATGGTTCTTGTGTCCTGTGCTTCTGCTCATACAGCCAAGAATTTTGTCTCATACTTTAAGTCAAGGATTTTTAATGTTGAGCTTGGTTGATTTGTTTCATAAATGAAGTTGTTGGTAATATATCATTCTATTCTTATAAGTCTTATAATATTATTGTTATTTGAATGAAATTTGAATGTATCTTTTTTTGTGTCTGTTAATCACTAAGGGAATCGGGAACCAAGATCTTAAATTGTGTGCATGAGTTATCATATTTTTGAGTAACTTACATAGAAGAGAAAAAAATTAATGAATAAGTAACTAAATAAATAATAAATGAAGAACTTAATAGATAGTGAATGGATAAATAAATCAATAAATAAGTTAATAAATAAATAGACTATCATATGCTATTGCTGCAAAACACTGATGATTGAAAAGAAAGTTGGACCACTATTTCCATGAGTGAAGCCAAGTGTGGAATTGTGTTAAGTTTTTGTTAAATTTTCTTGACCTGCCACAGAAACTGGACAAGTCTTTGCCATAACATGTAGCCTTGATTGAGTTGAGAGATTGCCATAACATGCAGCCTTGATTGAGTTGAGAGATTGCCATAACATGTAGCCTTGATTGAGTTGAGAGATGGACCGTTTGGTTCTGGACTGTCCTATCCTAGTGTTCAGAGTGCCATAGTTTTGTAACTAGGAGTAACCTTGACTTATCTGAGTTTTTATTTCAGTTCTGCATTGATATATAATTGTGTTAAAATGAAATGGTGGTGCATGTGCATGCGTGTGTGTGTGTGTGTGTGTGTGCATACATGCGCGCACAGGTGTCCGAGCAGTTGTGTGTGTCTGTGAAAATTAAATAAATAAGACGATAAATTGATATCTAAAGGAAAGAAAGGATAAATAAATAAAAATAAAAAAAGATAAATACAGTAAACAGAGAAACAGAATTCAGTCAAGGGAATGTTTTTTTTCCCCATATTGTTGTGAGACTTTTTTTTTGGGGGGGGGGGGGTTAGTTTTGTATTATTTATTTATTCATTTATTTATTTTGCACTTTGTTGTCGTTGTTGATGAAACAGTTGAGAATTTTAAAATCCTGTGGTCCAAACGTGAGGCTGTGATGTTGATCATTCCATTTGACGTGGTTGTGCTATGCATGAAGGTCTGAAGATGTCACTGGCATACTGAATTTGAAACAAACTGAGCAGAAAGTTCATAGTATGTGACAGACGTAAGTCCCTTAGGGCTTGCATGGATATTTTTTTTAATTGTTTTTTTCAACTTTTTTTAAGGGTTGAAAATGTTCTGCTTAGCTTTTGAGAGACCACAGAAAAGGAGCAGAGAAAATGTTGTGAAGAACAAAGTGACTGTTGTGTATTGTTTTGTACCTGTGCTTATGTTGACATTATGATCTTCTTTTTCTTTTTTGAGGTGCATGGTGGCATAATTAATTTTTCTATTTGAGACGGAACTCAGTATAATAATAATAGTTATATTAATGTCTTTATTTGTTGTAGATAATGTGAGCATGCCTTAAAGAAAAGAATTTTGGAGAAATGACTTGACTAATTACAATGAGATTAGTACTCTGACTTGTCAGCGTAGTATTTCTTCCTCTTTTCTCTCTCCCCCTCTGTCTCTCTCTTTATCACTCTCTGTCTCTCTCTCTCTCTCTACCCTTCCTTGACTTGCTTTCTGTCTTTCAGCCTTACTGTGTCGTTAAACAGGTGGCCAGTGGCAGTTGTTGGGAGTTCTTAGTCTAAGGGACTGGCTTCACAAATGACCAGGGAAGTTTTTAAAAACTATGCTTTCTATGCAGCGCCTAGTGGTCTGTCAAAAAACAAAAAAGATTAGACTTGGCTTTATGGATATTGGACAGAGATGTGTGGAGAGAGACATAGAAGGAATAGGACAAACATGGTCAGAACTGGCAAAGTTATCCCAGGACAGAATAAAGTGGAAATCCCTTCTGTGTGGCCTATATCCTGATAAGGGTGAGGTGCAATGATGATGATGATGATGATGATGATTTCTTTGCAGCGTCTAGTGGACTGTCAAAAAACAAAACAGATTAGACACGCCTATGGATATTTCCTGACTGTAACTTGTGCTTTTGATCTACCAATCAAAAACTAAAACGAACGATTATGAATTAGGACATGCATCAATTTTGAAAGAACTGTAATATTGAATCATAGACTGATAAAGATGTTGAGCTAAATGCATCACCAGTCAGCCTGATGTAGTAATCATAATCATACCCACAACTAGCTTTCAATCAATGTGTTCTCCTTATTCTGGGCATGGTATTGACCCATTTTTCAGATTACAGTTTTCTGAATAGGTTAATACATTTTGTACAAATTTTCAGTAATACCCTAGGCTGTGTTTTTTGATAATAATTAACAATGGAACCCAGAGTGGCTGCTAGGAATGTAGAGTGTGAGATGAGAAAACCTCTTTAGTCCCAGGTTGAAGTTCAGATTCCATATTTCATGTTCTTATCTGAAATATGTTCTGAAGCATTTATCTTGTTTACCACGAGACTGATATGTTAATAAGGCCTGCGTTTTTCTGTTGATGTATCCATGTAAAAGTAATCTATACAGACAGAATATATTTGTAGATTTGTTTTCCTTGACGCAGTGGGGAAATCGCAATCTGTTTGTAATATGCATGTGTAGAACATCTTGACAAAAAGCTTTTGCGTAAACCTAAAATCTGCATTTAAAATTGCATTTTCATCCAGCAAAGTATTCAGTGCTTTTACTGTTCATGGAATAAAACTTTTTTTTTCTCTCTGCTTCCTTTCCCATCTTTATGAAATAAGAGCTGGCTGGCAAACATGTTTAATCCTGGAAGTCATTCATGGTGTAATACTCACTTGCACATTAGAACATTGAGCCTGTTACTTGTCAACGATAATTTGATTCTGTTCCTTTTTGTTTGTTTCATGAATGTAAAGCCAATTACATGTACATCCATGAGGGGCGGATGAGAGATGCATGAATAAAAAACAACAGCCGTGGAAGGTTACACCCACAGATGACAGATGCCTTGAAACCTGAAGAAGTTACTGGTGTGTTTGACCTCCGAGTAGCTCATGTATTATAAATTATGATTATTAGTATATACATATATGTATATTATATATTATAGATATATATGTATATATAGAGAGAGGAAGAGGATAACGCAACGTTGGGCAATGAATGTCAGTGTTGAAATGAGCAAGCCTAGGTCAAAGTTGAGTAGTCTCTAGTTTCATACTTAAACAAGCTCTAGTGAAAAGATGACCGGAGTTTGGAGGTTCATAGGCTATACAAACCCAGACCTGCTCATGAAGTGAAACACTATTGTGCGATATCAACTTTTTTTGTCGTATTTATTCAAGCCAAAATGTCAGCAACTGTTGTTGATTATTTATTTTTCTGTGCCTAAATACTTTCCCATGTGTTCTAGAGTTATTCTGTCCATTTCCTCAGAGGTGATCAGTGATCAATTGCTCTCATTTCCGATTCTATGTAGCTTCTAGTTTTATATTGTCTGTGTGCTCGTATATTTATTTATTTATTTATTTAATTAATTAATTAATTTATTTATTTATACTGTCTGTGTGCTCGTATATCTTTTATATAATACATTTATTTATTTATTCCAGTTTCCAGTTGTATGAAGTTGTGCTAACTCAATTTTGTAGTGATAATCATGTCTCCCAAAAGTGCTTTAGTTAAAGCCAATAATTTCTTGCATTTCACACTGTCAATGTAAGCCAAGAATGAGTTCAAGTTTTTTTAAGTAGTTGATTTATCAGAAGAAATTCAAATTTCCCTGTTTTTGTTTGTTTGTTTGTTTTTTATTCATGAGACTTAGCAGGTGTTTTGTCATTTTCTGAAATTAATTATTTTCATTGGCCATCGTTTTTTGTATGTTTTGGTTTTGGTCAGCCTTAACCTTCCATGCCTTCTGTTATGTTCATGAACTCTGCAGCCATTTCAGCGAGTTTACATATACCCCATAAAATCAAGGCTTGCTTCATTAAAATTTTCACCCACCTCCTCTTTTTTAGAATTTACCTGCAATTCAAAATCGGACACATTCTTTTGATTTTAGCCATGTACATGTTTCAGATTTTTCAGATCTGTAATGGATTGTACCTCCAGATAAGTTTGTTTGATTTGTTTAGCAGTTTAAGCCTGTCCATCGAAGCCTTTCGTTACTACAAGAGGTATAAAGTGTTTTATTCTCTTTTGGTAGCTGTTCGTGGTTATAATTTATTGGCGACAGATTCATTCTATGACAGACCAAGAAAATTAATAAAACAATTAATAACTAAATAGAACCAATGCTCGACAATTCTGTCGTCTTGGTGAGCACACAACAGCATGAAATTAAGTGAAGAAAGAATTCATAATTCAAATGGGAGAGAAATGAATGCTAGAAAAGAATATGAAGAAAACGGAAAGGGAGTGGGGGAAGGGAAAATGAAACATATTACCAACATTAAATCAACTAAATTGTCCATCGAACTTTCTGAATGTTCAGCTTGTCATCAGCAGTCGTCCCCACATTGATCTAACACGTGAAGTGTAGCTCGGTAGTCTTCAACTTTTTATCTTAAAGATAAGCTTTTTTATTATTGAACGTTTTATCTGCCTAGTGATGTTTTCACAGCCCACGCCCCTTGTTTTCACCCCTGCATTTATTTGTTCGTTTTTCTCAGCAATTTTCAGCCGGTCCAGCGTTTTCCCTTCATTCAATCCAGCATTTTTCCATTTATCCAGTATTTATTTCCCTCTTCTTCCCGAAGCGGTGAAGGTAGAGGCGCCAATTTTTCTCTATTCTCCGTCTTCAAATTCTCCGTAAAAAATAGGACAAACGCAGGTACAGCAGGACCGGGAGCTGAGTGGACTAGTATTGTCATTTTAATGCGACTCTTAAATCAATGTCCCGTCACTGTAACGTTCAAGGCTGGTATTTCCGTTAGGCCCAGCCGAAAACTTGTTTGTGGTCCGGCCTTCATGAAGGTGAAACTAGTGAGCTGGCCAAAAAGGAAGGCTTGTATTTTGCAGCAGTTGTAGGCGGACCCAAAACCTTTTGGCTCGTTATGAGCATCCGGGCGCCAGAAGAAACGAAGCCGTCGACCTGTTGAGGAGTTGGTTTATTCAGTAACGTCGGCTTTTCAGTTCAGCTTGTTCCTCTCTGATCTCGCCGACGGGACAAACCGCTCGCAGTAATTGCACCAGGAGTCCGTGCGAACCAGTTACCTCTGATTAACAGTACCGGTCTGCCAGAGCAAACTGCCATGCCAAGTGTGATTATGACCACAGAGCGCACGAAGAGAAAGCTGTGTGTAGTCCAGTCCCCATGAAACAGCCTCCATCTCACAAGTCTGGCGGAGTGTACGCTACTTTCACTTAACCGACGAAAAAAAAGCTGATCTTAGTGTCGGCCGTGATGCTTACTGCTTACGTTTATGACAAACGGTCGTCGGATCTGACTGGCCGACTGGTCGTGGGTCCACCGTTGTGCGGTGCCCTTAAGATTTGACCCACAGTGTGTTCAACCAAGTGCCGCATTTTATTATGCCTTAAACTGTACATAGTTTTTTTTTTCTTTTACTATAATAATATACATAATGAAGCATAAGGGAGCTGTTGTTACAGTTATTTATGTGCTTTCGGATACACTCCTAATGACTGCCGCGCTGGCTGAATGACTCTTGCTTCAATACCGCTTCATTGGATGATTCTAAATCTCTTGCAAACAAATAATATTAAAATCTCACTACTGCCCAATTTTGTACTGCTTTATTGGACAGTTTCTAATGACTGTGGGCACAGGATACATCGACGGAATAAAGCGTTGCCATTCCGCAAGGGACAGTTTCTAATTACGTGTGCTCCTACGACAGACGCAAACGCCGGAGGCATTCCGTACTTTGAAGTCATGCCGGTACTGACACAGAAATGTCAAAATAATAATAATAAAAAAAAAAAACAAAGTGACGAAAACGAATCATCTGAAGCTGTTGAGATTGAGTAATCTAGGTCAGCCTGTGATTGCCTGATCACGTGGTGTCTCGGCTTTATGACTTTGTTTTGAGATGTGGGTGGTCTGGTGGCAAAGAATGTATTGAACATCCTCTGATTTTGACTTCAGAATGGCACCCCTCTGACACAAACCTGATGTACAGAAAAGTGCCTGCTTCCTTCCACGGTGCAAGGATTTCAAGATGCCTGCTTCCTCCACGGTGCAAGGATTTCAAGATGCCTGCTTCCTTCCACGGTGCAAGGATTTCAAGATGTGTCGCTGTTGCCTGTCCGTCTTTGTTAGGGACCGCCGATTTTTTTTAGGTTTTTTTATGTTGGGGGTTTGGGATGAGGTGCGTGGGGTATCCGAGAGAATGCCGTCCGTTCGCGATTGTTGCTATTGTTAATCTCTTACATCGACATGGTGTCCGTAATTTGGTGTTCATTATATTGGATACGATGATGTAATGTATAATTAAAAAAAAAACACAGTAAGGGACCAGTGATGCAGATGCATACTTTAGAAAAAAAATTCCACAAAAATATAAAAATTACGGATACATTTTCCCAGAACTTCGTTTTAACACATTTGTAAAAGAGTGTTGCCATAGACATTCTAGCTATTATGGACGTGTGTCTTGTTTTATCATTCAGACATGCAGGTCGTCAACTTTTTTGTAAATTTATACACACACACACACACACACACACACACACACACACACACACACACACACACACACACACACACACACACACA
>JBDFRD010237602.1:0-11257 GCA_039654405.1 Bullina lineata
AATCAACACAGAATACAATACAAGAGTGGCCCCCCTTCATTTTGTGCCCAATCTTGAACACTGTAGAACAAGCGTACATCTGCTATTGACTGACTCTACCACTATCGCCTTAGGTGGACGCAAAGGGGCGCATCGCCTCTAGATCTAAATAATCTAGCCTAGATTCTAGATCTATCTGAGTCGGACAGCCACGTATGGCTTAGTGAGTGTGAACAGTTTCCTTGGTATCTAAGGAGCCGCCAGCGTTTGGTAAAGGCCTTGTGAGTGTAAACAATCGCCAGACCAGCGAAGCGATGTAACAGAATGGTGTGTACTTGACAGTCACGCAGTACGAGGCCAACATTTAGGCCTAGATCTAGATTTCTAGTTTTTCGCAGTCCGCGCCCTGCGGATTTGGGCCATTTTCGGAGTTTTTGCGGAACGTCAATATTTTGGCATTGTGTAGATGGGCAAATGCCCCGCAACCGTTCAGCGGCACGTTTAAAAAAAAAATCCAATGAACTAAAAACGAACAGAGGACGGAGGGAGACAGAAGTAGGCTACTGAGCTGAACAGTGCGTGGGTAATTAAAATTAGATCAGCCTTAGCAGGGAATGAATGTCGATAAACAGACACAGGGCTCATGAGGAGATATGAATTTTTTTGCCTAATGGGATTTCATTGTTCATTGTTGGGAAATGGGATTATTTTTTCATGTTGAGATATGTGGACTGCACCGTGGAGCCGAAAGAAGGCAGCATTTTTATAATTTTTTAGAATCTATTGACAGCACTGGATTCCGTAATCCAGGGGGGGTCCCATACACGGTACCGTTGCTAGAATTCTACTGAACTTTGCTCACCAGTTAAAGTAGATTTGTAGATTTATTGTCGTAAATGTAAACGAAATGTAATAGTAATAGGGTTAGGTAGGGTACCGCATATATGGGAATCCTTCCCGTTTCCAACAGATAGCTTATTATTTATTTGACACTAAAGTTATTCCAGGTTGCTCTATAGTTTTCCAGCATGCGAGCATACTTACTAGATCTATACACAAATTCATCATATTGAACTCAAATGGTGTTTTTAAAATCTCAAGTTGAAAAGAAATGTTCGTGTCCTGTAGTTTTGCCTTGTTATGATGAGACTTTGGACTAGAGTCACTGATATAATGCTCATGATGTTTCATGTGTCTTCTGAACAAGGCTAGAATTAAAATGCTAATAGCTTAGAGACCTGTCTTGTATTTTGACTTCAGTCAGTTCTAAATTGTAGGCTAATGTGTTTATTCTTAATTTCAGAGGTCCAAAAAAAGATTGCCAGGCTGCAGATCTTATCACTTCTTTGAAAGTTTGATCATCATTATTAGGCTAATGAGTGAGTAAAAAATCATTATATATATGAATTTATTTCCAATATAAATTTGAAGTGGATTGGGAGAAAGTGTTGGACCGATGGCGATATCTTGAAGTTGAAGTACCGTATATTATATCAATCAGAGTAATTGACAATTGAAGATATTGAAAGTGATTGTAAAATGTATATACCTGAAATCCTATAGTACAGGGATGGGATAAGTGATCATTTTATTCGTGGTGTAGCTCGTTTTATTCTTGAAATAAACTCCAAGAATCATGGCAAAATGATGAAAAATTGTATAGGCTAGAGGTCTGATGTGTACTAAAATGTACATATTTTGATGATCAACCAAACTGATTGCCATGTTTTATTTAAAAAATAAAATGTTGAGAAGGAAATGGATCGTGTCATTAAAGATTTTAAGGATTTAGCGTAAAATCAATGACTTGCTTGAAAGTGAAAGTTACTTCGAGCTGCCATTATAATAGTTGAGCAGCGCTGGTGATCTCAAGTATGAGTTCAGTTAAAAAAAACTTTTGCTTTTATCTGTGGTCATACTGGTACCTTCCTAACCATAAAATACAATAAAAACTTAACTTATTAACTGCTTTATAACGGCAGAATTCGTTTTTACGCTATTTATAGAAAAAATTTGTAACACTTTAAGAAAGTAAGAAAAAAATGAAGTAGGGTAGTGTTAACGATTTTAGGCCACCCAAAAATTAAAGTAATCTGAACGTATTCCTAGTCACTTTTGTGACAATTAATTCAACTTTTTTTTCCATACACATCATGTACGGTAGCCTTCTTGATGTGTACAGAAATGTTCAGGATTTAAAAACAAAAAATTAAGAAAGATGTCATTCCTGCTTTATTTAACAAAAATTTTATCTTCTGTTGTGAATGCCTTTTCATGATGAAAATTTGGACTAGAGTCACTGAAAACAATGTGAGTGACAATTGTCTTCTGAAAAAAGGCCTATATCAGTATTAATTTCATGCATCTTAAATTTAAAATTAGGAACACCTAAGTCACACTCCACTAAAGCATGTGTATGGGGAAGATGTGCTTGTGTTACTTTTCGGACTTTTTTTTTTCAGATAACGGTAGTTATAATTTTATCATTGTTTTTTCCTTTCTCACAGGATGTCCTCAAGCTACAAGATTGTACCAATTATTCAGCTGAAAGTAATAATTGTATAGTAGCTCAATCTTCGTCTTGCATTTTTAAAATGCATGGGTAAGTATTGAGTGAGAAGTGAAATTACAAGAATCCCCCATGGTAATTTTTTTTTTTTTTTTGCTCTCGTAATACCATAGCCAAAGAAATTTTGTGCTCTACTTATAACAATGTTGTGTGAAACATTTTTTACATGATTTGCTGGAAGGTTCAGTATAGAATTTAACAACATGAAATTAATTATATTACTCCTTACTCTCTGTGATGACACGATGACGAGTCTGTGTCCAGTGGTCCAAATAAATAGCCAGTTTTTGGCTATAGTTTGGCAACCATCTAGGACATTTGATGACATATAGAGGCATTTGTCTGAGAGAATTTGGGACTGAAGTAAAGGCAATGTTTTGTCTCTCATATCGCTGGTTTTTTTATTTTCATAAAATTTTTCATGGGTGTGCTGTGGTTCTTAAGTAGGCCTACTCATTTACTGTATTATCATTTTGATTTTATCACTTAGCACTGATACAGCTGGATGAAATATAACTGATCATGTTTCGTATGACCTTTGATACAAATTTGTAGTTCGTTATCAAAGAATTTTTTTTTAATCCGTTTTTGTTTGTCCCCTTTTTACGATGTCCTTTGTCATCTTTTTTGGCTTTGGTCTGGTTGGCCCAAATGATCCTTTCAATTTATAGACATTCTGAATTTTTTATGCCAGTTTTTGACTCGAAACCATTCATCTCTTGTCACTTTTGGTATATTATTCATAAACTAGTTCTCAGTGATGACACGATGACGAGTCTGCTTCCAAAGGGATCTAGACATTTGGTCAGTTTTTGGCCAGTGTCAGTGAATCACTTTGGAGTTTTGATGACATTTGAGGCATTTGTCTGAGAGAACAGAATCATTTGGAGAAGAGATGTTTACTCTTTTTTTTTTTTTTCCATTCCCTGTTGGTATACGTGTGTATTTTTCAGCTGACCCAAAAGTGGAATTTATCAGACGATCTATTTTTTGGAGAGTCAGTTCTTTCAAAAGCAGCTCTCTTTCAAATAGGTTGTTTGAATCATATATGACTACTCATGGCAGTTTCACCCGCACTGGTTGCTGTGAATAAGTGCTTGCACAGCATTTCTTCAAGTTGATTCCTCGTCCCCTGTAGGCCTGCTGCAGTTCCTGATACACCCGTCCCTACCCCATTCAGTTGTTGGGAGAGGGGAACAGGGAGGAGAGCACTCCATATGTCTGAACAAGTGACGGTGTTAGCAGAAGTTTGTGACATTTGCTGATAGATTGACCCCTTTTTTTCCAAGTAAACTGTCTTCACAGCTTTTTCCTGTTATATGGCTGAGGCAAAATTGTTAGCTTCTGTAGGACTTACAGCAAGCACTTTTGAAATTTAGGCCCAATGTATTTTTGACACTAAATGACACAGCTTTTGGGGAAATAGTCAAAGATTTTATGCTTTATGTATGAATTTATCAGTGTATTAAATTCTATTAATAAACAATGCCAATTTGCTTTCTCATTGTTTTTAATTAAATATAATGCAACATGTAATACTATGTACAAAAATAGAAATTGTCAGCTTGAGCCTTCTTTCATTTTTTCATCTTTCAAATCGGAGAAGCCTAGCTTTGACCAGTCTTCCTTCAGCATCAGATTTCTGTGGACAAATGAATATTGATTGATTTTAATAGACTTGGCAATAATGTCATTCTCTGGGCAAAAAAAAAAAAGGCAAATTCCCAATCTGTACTGTCAATATTTCTGGACAATACCCGATGTCATCTTCCAGCTAACCAAGAGTAAATGTAAGGTCAAACTGTTTCTATGGAGCATATCAGATACACAAATAGTGTTTCCACAAAGCGTGGTTTGATGATAAACACCTGTCATTTTTATAAAGGAAACCCACCACTTAAGTGCAGAGAGTATGATGAAAATTATGTCAACAAGAGGCATATTAACATGTAGGCCAACTTGCTCTCGCAAAAGATATTGTGATTTTTCTTGACCTTATTAATAGTGAAATGATGGAAACAATCAGGAGTTTGGGGATATTTACCATTAAGTTAGACATTAGGCAGGAGCTGGAGGGAGCAAAATATTAAAAAGAAGAAATATTTTATAAAGAGTCATCATATAAGTGGAGAGAGTTGCGACAAAAAAGGGGGACAAAATAAATTATAGAGAAAGATTCACAAATTGAAAAAGAAAATCATCATACATGTACAACTGTACTGATATGAGCCAGAATTTTCCCCCACAGGCTCAATGAACATGTAGTTTTTTGTGCTTTACGAGAGTAAGTTTTATTGTTTATTTTTTATTCAGGACTACAATCTGAGGAACCATGAATGATGCTTCAATGAGGAAAACCTGGCACCACTTGCGAAGTGGAATCCCTTCCTTTTACATTACATCAGCGACATGGTGATCAGTCAATAATAATATACATGATGTATTTTATTTCTTGAGGCCAAAATACTTTTTTTATAAACATAAAAACAGCCAAATGAAAAAAAACTAAACAGTAGCACTACTTAATGGGATAGGCCTACCACTTGGCCAAGTGGATGAAGATACATGTATTTTGTTGTGCTTCTTGACTTTGGCTGTGGTTTGCTCTCGTGAATTCATCAAGAGGCCCAACTCACATAGGAAGAAACGCAAACCATCGAACGACTGATCACATAGGCTTGGTCACACTTCCTTTTTTCAACATGGATTCTTTGGATGAAGACACCTTGATTGCATTAATTTTATTGAGGAAGAAAATGCAGCATGTGGTACCAAGAGCATTTTCTCTTCGGGAGCACAAGAAAAGAATTTCAAAGAACTTTCTGTTCCCAAACTTGCTTTCTTTGGTCTTCGTTTTTGTAGCCTGAGTTTGTAGGGATTGAAATGATAGGTCGAACTCTCACAAGTTCTATAACATTTTTTTTTACAGTCATCCATATCGACAATGTAGAGAAACATGCACAGTACACACCTAACCCCGACGAAACTCCTCATGAAACATAAACAAGCATTTGAAAAAAATTTACGTGGGGACCAAAGTGCAGGAGCTTCCCAATTTTCTGTGGTTGGCACTTGACACTTAATATTTGAATATTTGCATTCATACGGTAACTTAATTATAGGAAAAAAGAAAGAAAGAAAAAGTTGGCTCTCGGTAAAACCATCTGGTCATAATTTAGTGAAACCATTAAACAAAAGGAACCACACTTCGTTAGTAGTACGGTAGTACAAGTACAATGTAACCACTTCCCGCCACATCTACTAAGACTACAGTGTGTCGTTCCCTATTTTACTACATACATGTATTAGTCTTCACACAAAGTTAAGGACCACTTGCAAAAATGCACGCAAAATGAAAAGTAGCCAGTCAAATTAATTCATCTTTCACTTTCACATACGTGTAGGCCTACATTTAATTCCACAATCCAACAGTGCACACAAGAAATTTCATTACAATCGATACAGAAATGCCCAATTCACAGTGATTATCAACCCCCCGCCCCCCTCAAAATCGAAAATCACATCAAAAAGGAGAAAGATACAAAGTCTCAGCAAAATTGCAGGAAACGACCTGTTTAAGTTCATGAATGTCATTGTCAATGGAATTGTCAGAAGCGCGTATGCCCACCATTCACAAGGCAGTCAAGGCACCGCTGGTACATCAGTTGATGCAGCCAACCAAGCAACTGCTGTCGGTTGGCGGCCGAAGGGTGCTTCGCCTTAACTCTTTGACCAAGCTCAGCCCACAACTGTGTTCAATGGGATTCAGGTCGGGACTTGGCTGGCCATACCATGCGGGTAATCCCCGCCTGCTGCATGAACGTGTTGACGGCCCTGGACCTGTGTGGCATGGCATTGTCATTGTCGTCCTGAAGGACAGTAACAGGCCCAATGTGCTGCAGTGCCGGGATAACCAGAGATCGAATGATCTCCTGCAGATACTGCTGCCCTGTCAGGATACCGTCGACATGGTAAAGGGGGGTTCTGTAATGCCTGCTGATTCCCCCCCAACCATAACGGAGCCGCCTCCAAAGGGGACCACTTATTGAACTGCACTGACAGCAAGCTGCTCCCCCTGCACGCCTCCAGACGTGCGTTCGGCTATCACTGGGATTCAAACAGAACTGAGATTCATCTGTAAACAAAACCTCTGTCCACTGGGCGCATGTCCACCTCTGATTCTGATGCTCAGCGCACCATGCACGACGGCTGGTTCTGTGTCACTGTCAGCATGAGTTTTCTGACTGGACGATGCGCAGGAAGGTTGGCGTCATGGAGGCAATTACGTGTTGTAGTTGTTTGTGAGCTGACTGTAGTGTTAGTAGCAGCTTGCAGATGTCGTTGGCAGAGCTCGTCCGCTGCTGTGTGGCTTGGCGGCAGATGTAAGTGGTCCTCGCTTGCTGTCGTTTTCTTGGGACGACTCCTGGACTGTTCCTGTCGTCTGGAACTGCCGCTTCAGCCGAATGATGATGGAGTGTGATACCAAAAGTCTGCATGACGCTTCGCGCCAACTCCATCCTGCAGCCAGGCAATTGCTTGTGTCCGATCGAAATTCGACAACTTTTGTCGTGGCATGCTGTAGTGCTACTGTAAACGACGCTGAAACCGTAGGCGAACAAATGAGCGCAGTTTACAGGCAGACATGCATCCTTCCACGTGCATCTCATTTTTGCCCTGCAGAAAGCCCCAGGTATCGCTCACGCACCACTGAAACTCGATCTTGTTTTGCCAAAATTGCAGTTTTTCAAACACGCCAAGCATGCTGCGTGACATGCACGTGCCATCCACACAGTGGTCAAGGTACATGTATTCGCTATTGAGTAATCGACCCCTTTAGCCTTACTACCGTATTTCACACGATAAATGTTCTTTTTTTATCATTTTTTGAAAATGCCACCTATTATTTTGACTGGTCCTTAATTTTTTGTGAAGACTGTATGTACTACATGTATGCGTACATTGTAGTTTTGTAACTCAAAGTGTGCAGATCTACTGTGTTGTGATTTTATCTTGTAAGGCCTACCATAACAAAGTCGCATACCACGTTGGGCTGGGCCTATGGTGCCTAAATCAAGATCTACATCTAAAAAAAAACCCAGCCCATCTGGATAAAATGACGTAGCTACATGTATCTCTGTCTCGCTCCCAGCCCTTCCTTGCATTGGCAACTCACTTTGCACAAAAGTTACTGATGGTTCCACAGTGCTCATGGCAGATGGACCTAACGCTGTCTGCTCTGGGCGTAGTCTTCATCATTAATTTGTACTGTACATGATGTAATTACATGTAATACTAATAAAAAAGTAATAGCCACTGAACACATCCTGCCTCAGGGGATGAGTTTTAACAAAGCCAAAGAGAAGAAAAAAACCTTATGTCTCAAAAACTTCGATTTAACCGACTTCGACTTTCTAGGTTGCAACTGAACTACAATGTAGGCTACACATGTATTATTAAATTACAGTGTATGAACATCATGTACATGGGCTGTGTGGTAAATTTATATAGTGCATGAAAAGTCAAAACAAAATAAAATGGAAATTTTCATACTTCTCCATCCTGCAGTTCAAGTAGTCTTTGGATTCCTCTCTGCATTTGGTGATTTCTTTCTTGTTAATACGCAGGCATCTCATGTATTTTATCATAAAATCCTTGCATTCACCTGAAAATACATGTTAACAAATGTTGTAAATAAATTGGAATAGCTTGAATAATAATAGTAATAATACACATGTAGGCCTACTCCTCCAACAGTAAAATAAGTAAAAGACATTTTTTAACTATCAACTGTTTTGAAGTTGAAGTGTTTAATGAAGAAAGTTTCACTAAGACTAGGAAGCTGCTGAGCATCAGAATCAGAATATGGTTAATAGTATCAGTGATCAGACAACATGTACATTTTGCATAAAGAACACAATGTAGGCCTATTCAAAAATGGATTTTGCTTTAAATTTAAATGAATAATGCACCTCATTGGTTTCTTCTCACTCCATGATTATGCATACCTCAATAAACACGTGGGAACTAAACAAACAAGCTGGAAACGACACTCATTTTACATCACCCACAGCATTCATCGCATTGGCTAAGGCATGTGACCCATCAAAATCAAAATGCGGGAAATTGTCTCAGCTAATCAATGAACGTGTTCTATTTTGATCATAGAACTTTCCAGTGACATCAATAAGTTTTAAAATATGCTGGGGTCAGTTTCACAATATCGCGTCCACAGCGGGCAAGGGAAAGAAAGCGACACTCACGATTTCAGACTAACGCTCTAAAGCCGGCAACCGTGTTTTTTATTACATTGTATCAGCACTGGACCAAGATGGCAGGGCACAATATCGTGCCGACATTGGCGTAAGGGTTAATTTTGATCTAGCATTGTCCTTCCTTCTCTTTTGTAATTATAAAACTAAAACTAGTAAAACAGAGTTGAAACAAAATACATGTACACAAATGTAGCATTATGCTACATCTAATTAGAAAATAAATTGGCAAGGGATAGGTAGGGTACACTAGCCAACTCAGTCCATGTCGAACTTCGAAATGATACTCTTTGCATACAAGCTTACAATTACAATAAAAAACTATGATCACCCCAGCCTCTACGACTTCAATGATTGAAGCGTCTGAATCACACACGATTGTCCTGGCATATTACATGCATTATTATTAATAATATTTATATTACGCTGCCTTTAACAATAGCCCACATCATGAAGTACAATTTAAAAAAAAAAACATTGAAGAATTAAAAAAAAAAGTTAAAGAGGGTGGGTGGGGGGAGAGGTGCTGACGGTTGTGGCATAGGATCTAGATCACTAGATGTAATTTGATTACGTTGTGAGTACCGGTAACACTAACTTAACACATCGCCTCCCGTAACAAGAACAGCTTCTTGCACACTTTCAGCAGTCTCGTGGTGTCCCACTGGGATTTAAGTAAGATTCTAGATCTAGACTTGAATCTATATGTAGGCCTATGGACAAAAGGACTAACAAACATTAGCTACCGGTACCGGTACTGGTCTTGGAAAACAACATTCTTGAATTTAAGAGTTTAGGCCTACGGTACCTGGTTTTTGTTTTGTTTTCCTTAGCACTGAAAAGTGCGTGGGTCTATGTTGTGGGAGTGCGTTATCTCACCCCGCCCTGACAATGGACATCCTTGTTAGGATGTGATTATAAGTGGCCTAGGATGTCAACGTTAGCTGTACAGCCTTGTACAGTGGAATTCGCAAGAAGTCACCTTGCTTGAGTCAACTCCCGCTTAAAGTCAACACCTCGCAGTGGTCCCGTTTTGTTCCTTCTTTATTTAAATAACTTTCTTTCGGATAAGTCAACGGCCTCAGCACTATTTTCACTTAAAGTCAATACCATATATGGCCGAATGAACAGGTGAAATTATTGAAAGAGAGAGAGAGAAAAGTAGGTAGGGTAGGGGGTGGGTGGGAGAGAGTGCTTCCCCAGGGCATTTTCCACAACCGTTGGTCTCGCTCAGTGCAACTAGATATTACATGTAGGCCTATCTAGATCGAGTTCACACTCTTCGGTGCTTCGCTGATCAGCTGGTACGGCGATTGTTTCCACGAGGGAATCTCTAATTGGTCTTTCCCTGGTACATATCAGACGCTGGTGGCTTCTAATCAGGAAAACTTTTTTCACAATAATTTGTCATTCACCGGTGTCCATCCAAGATACCAGGGGAATTTTTTTTCACACTAATTCGGCGTGTGTCTGAGACCAAAGGAGACCAGTCAACCCTTCCCGGTGTTTCTTCAAATCAAATGGGGCTGTCAATCAGACAAAAACTCCACCCCTAACTACTGTAGACAAATTAGGAACGTAACAGTTTTTGAATACGTTGAGGGGGATTAGAGCTTGAAGTGGTCAAGGGGCTGTCCAGTGAATATTAGCCAGTGAGATGTTAGTATTTTTTCTAGGTTTTCTAGGTCAGTATGGATTGATAAAGACAATAGCCTGTTACTGTTAGTGGCTTTGCTCAACCGCGCTTCGCCCATGCAGCGAAACGAAAGGACTCATTGAGTTTACAACTTCGTTTCAGTGCTTACCATTCACCGGGGTTTTGCTAAAAAGGGACAAAGTTCAATCGCACCTGTTTTTATTATCTTTGGGTTTTGTCCCCTTAAAACGGATAAAGTCAACCTCGCTTAAAGTCAACATGTATTTTCGGTCCTGGGTGTTGACTTTTATCTGGATTCCACTGTACTTCCATTTGTCTGAGAATTTGTTGTTTTCGTAACAATAGTCTTCAAACACCGAGGAGAAATCTTTGAAGACGAAAGCATCGGCCATGCTGATGCTACTGGGGCTGGCTCAGGTTAATGTCTGTTAGAATCAGTTCCTGGCACAAACGCTGATTCTTGAACACGTGATACTAGAAACAAAGGGACACTGGGGAGAGTGGGAGACAAAGAGCTAGGCAAGGCTAGGCCTAGTTTTCACATCATTCAACTAATTCAACCCACCGGACAAAAACGAGGCCACGAAGCACATGGCTAGGCGCTATTAATACAGTAGTCGCAGCCTAAGTGCACGGTGCTCGGGAGACAGCTTAAGCGTGCACTTAGGCGAAGCGTCCTCGTGCTGTGGCTACACAGCATAGAGGTGCGTCCCCTGGGTGGCGGATAGGGGGTCCCCTCGTTAGGGGGGTGCACCATGGTGCCGTGGACCAACGTAGCCTAAG
>JBDFRD010237713.1:0-11255 GCA_039654405.1 Bullina lineata
AAACGAGACACGGAAGAGGAACTAAAGAGGCTGGGAACCAACTGGAGTGGGATAGCTAGAACAGCCCAGACCAGAGTCCGATGGCGAGGAGTCGTTGATGGCCTATGCACCAACTCCAACTGGTGCGACGGGCCTAACTAAGTAAGTAAGTAAGTAATATCTTATCACGCAGAAATCCGAGTGTAGCTACATTCCTTTCTGTTGTAGAATGTAGCATCTTATTACACCACTTACATACAACTACACAGCTATTGCAACACTCTCGTTGGAGTAGGGTGAAGTGATGCAGACAATAATAATGTGTGTTTCGTGTGTGTGTGTGCGGGGGGGTTACGACTTTACACCACATATTTTGATTTTGATACATCTAGACCCTAGAATTAACTCGATCTGAATATATCATTATATTCGTTAGTTGGACATGGTCGTTATGATACCAAGCTCGCAACAGAAAGATTTCGAGAAATTCAAAACAATAATAAATTAAAAAACAAAAAAACTAAAAAAACAAACTAACATACATGTCCATTAGTAACATAGAAAATGGCAAACAATGACAATTTTACCTGGCAATATTATGAAGTGTTTACAATCTCTGTGACCTGTGTCGCAATCTTCGAAGGTAGACTAGCCTAGGCCCAGGGAGTGAAGATTCTGAAGGTTCATCAAACTTTGGTCAGATAGAAAAGAAAAATGCATTTTCTTTTGTTTTGAAATAAAATATAAGTCTTTTCAACAATTTCTCTAGCCGTGTGCTTAAAATAGAAACTAGTCCTGGCCATCGGTATGACATATTTTTCTATTTCCGTATTCCAAGAATTCCCGGATTCTTATCATGACCATGTCCAGTGGAATCCCTCACATATCAGGCCCGTATGTCGATATCATGAGTCATACAAGATGTCCAAATACTGAAGGCTGGAGGAAGGATTTCCATTTTAAAGTAAGACATCGGTTAAAAAAAGAAAATATAATGAATATTTAGACTCTAGGCAGTTTCAAGAAAGTCTAATCCAACTTCTGTAATGTAGTTAAAAGGAACTTCAGACAGAGAAGATCATCCACTGAAGTTGTGAAGAAAGGTGTTGGGCTGCTGAGTTTTCTGTGTTTTTTTATGATCGTTCATTTACCAAAGCCGTGCGATTTGCGCCACTAATGAGATTAAATGCCCAGATAAACATATTTGTCAACACACTCAATCTGTGTTTGCCATGATTGTATTTCTTAAACTGAAAAAACATCTCGATATAATCAGCCACTGCTTCCCAATTTTATTGGTGAGTCATTGTTATTTTGTACTGAATTTGGTGTCATCATTCATGTAGCAATGATCATGTTCCATTTTCCTGTAGGCCTACACTTGTGAAAAGGAGTGTAAAGTGAATAGTGTAAGAAAGTAAATACTGAAGCAATTTCCTTTTTGTTCACTTGTCGTTTTTCTCTGGCAACTTAAAGCCAGTTGCTCTTTGACTGACTGACTCACTCAGTCACTCACATAATTTATAAAAAAAAATGATCTCTTACAATGCAATACAAATAATAGACTGAGCACTTTAATCTGTTGATCAGGATTTTACTTGACAGAGCTTGGAAGAATTGCCTTAGGCAGTTCTTGAATATATAATATCCCTTTCAATGAGGAAGTGAAAATCAGTAAGCAATATTTTGCATTGGATTCGTAATACTCTCACACATGCATGCAACCACACACAAAAGCTGCTTTATTAGGGACACCATATTATGACTATTTTTTGCTACAGTTTTATTTCAGTCAGTTATAGACTTAGATTTTTGTTACTGTACCTCTTTCACTTTTTTAAAAATCAAAACCATCTGTCCTTTGATGCAATACAAAAGCATTTTATAACTTTTGCTGTATAGATCTATTGCCGAACTGTGTGTTCTTGTCGGAAATCGCCTTGATTAGCATTATCTCTAGCCTGAACTCTGAACTCAAAGCATCATGGAGTAGTCGTAGTGAAGTAAAATTTAGCTAAATAAGTCTTTCTTTCCTGAAATAACATTTTTTACAAGTGTTCAAAGAAATAATTGTTTTTATAATCTATCATTCAGGTTTTTATAAAAACTGTGAAAAGTATTGAGCATATATAATTTATAATTATAATTACATTGTTTTTTACTTGTAAAAGTAGGGGAAACTCAGTTTATAGGGTGTTCACTTACAGAGTATGTCACGTTCAGACATCCCACAAATGCGAGGTTGATTTTCTTTTAAGAAAGACACTTTTATGAAATGTAACTTATGTAAATGTAGAATCTAACTGAACACAAGAGCATACAAATAGTGTTTTTTGGAAAAATTTCACAATTCAAATGTACTGTCTTTTAATTTTACTCCTGTTTAACTTCGTGATGATGATACTGTGTCAGGAAAATGAAATGTGGGCATGGTATGAAAATAATACAAAAGCCTGTGAATGAAACAGTTCTGATTTGTGGTTTAAAAAACACACGTTACAATGCAACTCCCTCTGAGTGTGTAGCTGAGAACTATAGATATAATTATAGACAACAATAGAGGAAGAAAAATGAATAGTATGGTTCTAGCTTTGTTAAGTAACTTAGAACTTTGTTCTAAGATTCTTTATCATGACTTACTCTTGGCGAAAAAACAACAGTCGCTGTTATTATGCTGTTTTCAAAAAGATATGTTCATCGGAACAGAAACATACACAGCTTTTCATTTTTGTCAGGTTCGACTATTTCATTATTTTCAAAAAAATTTGATAGCTCTTTATGTTTGGGATGAATCCTACAGAGATGGTTTCTGGTGAGTAAAAAAAAAATCTGTTATTTTGTTTCCCAGGCAGGAAAGGCATGTTAAGGAGAGTGGCTGAAGTTGTGTGGAATGCAATGTCGGGGTCAGAAGACAGAATAGACATGGAAGAGCATTGGAGGAGTCTGAAGATAAAACTCCTGGAATGCTTTGAAAATGGAGAAGATACAGCCCAAGTTATTCAGTTGCTCATTGAAGTCGACCCTTCGGTTTTCTCCAAATACGAACAGTTTGATGCCTGCGAAATTCTTCAAATGAATAATCAGGTAAACACTTAACACTCATTTTAATCTCTTTTGTGTTTGCCATCTTGTTTTTCTGCTGATTTTCATTTTGAAACGAAACAGGTGTCAAACTCGTTTTTAAATGTGCACACAAAAAATGGTGAATTTGCACAATGGCTTCTAGTTTTACATTGTAGTCTCGTTGTTATGGCAGCAGCATTTGTACATTTCTACAAGAAACCAGCCCATTCCCCCCAAGAAGAAATATTTCTTGCTGTCAAGACTGTCAGTGTCAATAAAAAGGGTGGAAAGAGCCACATGTTTATTTTTAACAAGAAAAAGATAGACTGTAGTACAAGACAAAGATAGACTGTAGTGATAGCGTGGTCAACATTCTTGTTCTGTCTTTTTCAGAGTCTGGAAGACCTGAAGTGCATTACCACAGCTGTGTCAATGATCATTAAATATGCTCGCCATTTAATAAAACCTGTTGAAAAACGGATTGACAAGTGGAACATAATACATTTCAACAACTCGATTGTTCAGAGTAAAATTCTTCCCCTGCAAGTAAGTGTAATTGAATTGTGATGCAATTTACTAACCAAGATTATTATTTGTAAAATGAGGTGTTTTGTCCTGTTAAGTGAACTTTGCTTTATCTTCTCCTCTGAAGTTGCTTAGTACAGATATTTGATGCAGATCTACAACTAATTGCACTGGTCATTTGTTTTGTGTTTTTTTAATCAAGTAGTTGTAGCCTCATTGTAGATGTAAAAGAAAGTTTGCTTTAGGCAAGACCATTTCTGTATGCCCTGAACAATAAGTTTTTATTTTCTTTTATATCTTTTGACACACTGAAATGGATTTAAATGTTCATAAAGTGCCATTTCACTTAAAGTAAGTCTATCTTTCCCAGTTTACTACCATTACAGCTGCCGTGTATTTCCATGGTTCTTTATGAATTTGTTTTATTTATTTCTCATCTTCCTTTGTTTGTTTGATATCCTCCAGGGGTATGAACTGGTGCTTAAGCAGCTGGGATACACACAGTCAGTACCTCAAGGTTTGGGTTTTCCCGAAGGCAAAGAACCACATCGCCCTGGGGTCCTCAATCTGATTGCAGAGTTAATGATTTTCAGAAAGGAGATCAAAGATTTTATCTCAGGCGTTCATCCTCACTCCCAGACGATTAATGATTTAGTACCGCAGTGTACAAGGTATATGATTTATAAAATAAAGATTAAAAGCCATCTTGTATGTGAAGATGAATAATAGATTCTGACTTCATAACATAATTTGACATTAATGAGTAAACAAAATTTATTTAGATGTCCGTCAGAACACATTTTTATGAAGACTTGGGTTTCCATCTACTGTTTTATACCCGTTGGAGATTGAATAAATGAAGATGTATTGGATGAATTTTTTCAATGAAAGCACACCTGCAATTTGAAGTGTCGTGATGAATACCTATTGGAGACAAGATTTCCCATTACTTTCCCCTTCTCTTTCTGAGAATTTACATTCCTGTCGAAAATTTTATTTTTAAATTTGACTGTGACAGAATTGTTTTGGTATTCAGCTTTGAACCTTCTTTTACTCAAAGATATTATTAAAAGCTGTATAGTCAAAAGACGGAAAATTCTCTGATCATTTGCTTGTAGCTTTATATGTATCACATATATATTGTACTCACATGCTCTCAGAGCAGATTTTATTTGGAGTCAAACTTTCATCACTTTGAAATTTCATGATAAGTTGCTTAGAGAATATTAATGGGTGTCATTGTCGTTTTGTAAAATACGAATTTTTAAATTCTTTCGTGTGAAGGGACCAGCTGTCTGCAATGCATCTCACTGGGACTAAATATGAGGAAGAGGACAACTTAGATACAATGACGGCTAGTATCTGTCAGACAGAGGATGGTGGTCGTTTACAAGTACCTCAGGATATCCCGTCACTTGCAAGGGTATTTATATTGCATATTGTTATAAATTTCTTCCATTTTGTTGCTGCTGTATTTATATTATTCAAGGGTTCGCCGATAGACTCTGCGCGGCTACGCAATAGGGGTTAAATGATTAAACAAGAGACAAGATTTCACATTTAATTTGATTCTTACTCGTGCACTTTCGACTTCTCTGTCAGACTTGTTTTCATGAACGATAGACGATACTTATTTAAAACCCACTGATCTGGAAATAGCACTGACGCAAAAAAAAAATTAAGTATCCTGAAAAGGCAGTGACATCGTATAAAGAGACCCCAGGGTAATCAGCATCACTACTGATTAGAGAGAGAGAGAGAGAGATAGAAAGAAGCCTTGCTGTTCAGTAGCAGCGCTTTACTCCAAGGGCACCCAGCGACAGTCCCTGCAGTTTGTACCAGAATATTTTTGCTAAGACCTTTTAAAGCTGAATAGACCGTCTGCATAGATAAAAGCAGACAGAGAGAGAGAGACTTTTGCTAATAAGATCAAACAAAGAGCCACTGTTTTACCCTGTAACAATAATACAGAGTACTGAATGTCGCTTCCTGAAAGTACTGACATATTGGGCATGCCATGTTAGAAATGTTAGAAATAGCTTCATATAAAACAATAATATATTGTGGGTTGAAAAACACCAGTAATAAGGACTCCCAAAGAGTTTATTTGAATATTAGAGGAACGAAAAAAGAAGTAGTGTATTTCGCTTTCCATTTACACATTGTTTTAGACTAGCTAAATGCATGACTAGATCTCCTTTGTCTTCTTTGCATACTTATCTTTTACTTACAGCCATACTGTGGGCTAAATATCAAATTATGATGAAGTGTGTCAAAAGTAGCAAAGACAAAATCAAGTTGCAATTATTGAAGAAGGTGTCTGTAGATGAAAAATAAAGGAAAGTGAAATTTGTTGTGCACTTGCCATTTCGTAATTCAGTCTTAACAATGTTTCTGTATGTACAAAAGAGTATAGTAAAAATTAGTATTTTTTGCCTCATTTGGCTAAAATGAAACTCATGCTAATTTGATGATAAACCTGTGATTCCAATTGTTTTGTTTTAACGTCCTCTTTTTTGTGTGAATATAGTTTTTGTATCATTATTTCCTTTATTTTTGAACTTTTGCAGTTAAGAGGTACCAGCACAGACAGTAAAGGATCGAGTGACAGTACAGAGACAGTCTATAAATCAGTGTCACCAGCTCCAAGCTTTGTTGAGGTGAGGATGGAGCAAAAAACTACTGTGTTTATTTTGTGATGTGTTGCATGATGTAGAGGACTTTCATGGTTTTTTTCCTTCATTTTTTTGTTTGTTTACTGTTTTATACACTGTCTGATAAACCTGTGGCGTAGGGGTCAAATGATTAGAGCTTTGGACTTCCAATCCGAGGGTTACGGATTTGAATCTTGATGTCCATGTTGTCTCTTTGGGAAGACACTTTACACCATTTTCCCTCTCCCTACCATGGTGCAAATTGGGAATAGGAATATTCTGCTGCGAAGTTAACCAATGACAGACTTGTGTTTTGTCTATGAGATGATCTAAAAATTATCTGTTCCAAGCTTACTCAAACCGAGATAATCAGACTTTATGAGTGTTGAAAGATTTGAAGCAACTTTACATTTACTTATAATAAACTTGTTGTGTGATTATCTGTGCAATAGTTAAAGTCATGTTCAAAGAAAATATTTTATACATTTTAATAAACATGGTTAGTGAATGATTTTTAGTTGAGACATAATATTGAATTTTAAAAAAGATTTTTTTTTTATTGCTAATTTTCGTGCCAGCTTCAGATTGAACCATTTTATTCCAGGCCCAAGGTGAAGGCACAACGAAAGAACCAGTGGCCGCAGAAGCAATTCAGGATCTGGTGGAGCAGACAGAAACGCCAGAGAACATGGCAAGCAGTAGTGGTGGTGGTCAAACATCCTCAAGTAGTTTGAGAATTGGTGAGGGTTGTTTTTATTTTTTGTTTTTTTTTAGATTTTTTTTTAATTATTGTAATTTGAATCAACCCACCCCGGAAAAAAATGGTAAGAAGAGACTAATGTTGAACAATAAATAAATAATTCAATAAGTAAAAAGAAAGCAAGTTTGTGAAGTTTATGATTTAGAAAAACAATTCATAGCAGCAAGTGTTACTTTAATTAAAATTTGACTGAAACAATATGTGTTAAAAATATTTGCTCTTTAAAATGTCTGATATCATGTTTGCAAAATTATTATTATGTAGGGCATAGTATCATCTTACAAAGTGGCAAACACAATGAGTTGCCCCAAGTATTTTTTAGCTTCCCTGCAGCTTTCATCCAATTCTTTGAATATTAATAGTATCATCTTGTTTAAAAAAATGTTTTGCATTGATTATGTTCCCAAATCATTACCTCTGATACAGATATTTATTGTTATCAGTTTCCAACTAGTTAATCAAAGAAATCCATTCTATTGCTTCAGTAAATGTTTGACAGACTAGTGTCATGTCTAGGAGATGATGTAATAATCACTGATTCTGCTTCTTTTCTCAAAACCAAGATCAGCTTCGGCTCTATGGGCCTTAAAGGTCTTGAAGGAACTTTATTTTTGTTTGTACATTGTTTCAGCATGCGTTGTATGTGGAGAGGATGCCATTGTGTTCTGCCGTGAATGTTCCAACAAGCCTTTATGTGATGGATGCGATCAGACGTGGCATAAACATCGACTACGACGCGGTCACCAAGTAGAAAAAATAGCTCAGCTTGCCAACTTGTCTATTGAGAGTGGAAATAATGTTCACATGGAAGGACCTTATGGCATTACAGCTCAGTCTACTCAGGACATTGGGTGAGTGAACTATGAAGTGCTAATAAAAAGATGCAATGAAGGAATGCTGCAGAAAGCCGAAACTTCAAGAATTTGAATTACACATGCTCGAATTAAGAATTTTTAGAATAATGCAAAATTTTCTGAATTCTTGTTCACTCTTTGACCAGATGAAGGGCAAGATATTTTGTCTTGTAATGTTCACAGATAGTACATTTATGTTTGTGTAAATTATAATCTTAAAAAATAGAAATGTATTCCACCTAAAAGAAAGGTTGTATGAAAATTGATTCAGAAACATGAAAAAAGAAATCGATATAGGTAGTCAGATGAGTAAACAATTTTTATATTGATTTATTTGTTTTTAATTGAGAGATGTGAACAGTGTACAATTTTAAAAGAGCCTAAATTTTCACTTACCATTACTCGTGAAATCGACATTTTCATCAAAATTTTACAACCTTTACTTTATCTTCTGTTATGAAAGATCACAACAAAGTGCTTATGAATTCCACCAGTCTTGACATTCACACATTTTTATTTCAATATTGTCAAGGCTTCTGAGAAAGCAACAAACATCAGTAGTGAAGTCCCTCAGGAAACAAACGTTTGCGAGTGCAGGAGCTGCAGCACCACTAAATGCTGGACTCATGAGTTCTCAGAAGTAAGGAACCAATTTGTCTTAGTCTTTATAACTGTGTTAGTAATTTAGACTTAATTTTTCAGGTGATTTGACTTTACTAATTTGTTTTCAGATGATGTGATCTTATTTTTGGATTGAAAAATTCTACATGATTTGAATTTCATTTTGATTTCTTTAATGGTAAATCCAAGTTCATATCTAATTATAAAACTTATTGCAAGCAACAACAAAAGCAATAAGCAGTTGAGTTGCCATATTTCTTCTTTCTTAATTTTGATAAGTAGACTATCATTATCTCTCTCTTTATTGTCAAATCTACCTTGATTTGTTTTCAGCATGCACGGTGGACCTCAGGCTCATTTTGTACTAGACAGTGATCCTAAGCCCACAGATGTTCAGCTGCTGGAGTATCAAAGACAGCAAAGTGAGCGCTTTTCCCAAAGCAGAATGCAACAGGAACAGTCTCAGCTTCAGCATCAACAATCCTTTGGGACACCTCCCAGTAGCTCTTTTCATCCCTTATCAGTTCAAATGCAGGGACAAGGAGGAGTGGATGCCGGCAGTTACATGCATCTGGGACTTGGCTATGCCCCGGTGCCACAAAGAAGCCCACACCAGTCACATCAACCAAGTCTTCAAGAGCAACAGTTTCGGCAGCCTCTTCTTCCTTTTTATCCACAGCAACCACCACAACAGCAGCAGCAGCAGCACAATCAGCATCACCCAGATGCATGGACAATGCATGGGGCTTCTTCCTTATCGCCTACGACGCTTCCAAATAACGCTTTCCTAAACCAGAGGGTTCACCAGGAACAGTTGTATGTGAACCCTCATCCGGGCATACGGCCTGCTGGGCTGGGGCCGAGCTCAACCCCAGTTCGACTTTCAGTCAATCCTGCCATCTCCCAACAACCATATAGTAATTACGTGGCTGGCACGCCCACTGTTTATTCCAGGGTGCAAACACAACCGATACCATCTTCAGCATCCCCTCAGATGGCTTGCGCCAATACCCCTTACAGGCCTTCCTTGAACTCGTCAGAGATGAATCGTGAAGCTGGAACCCACTCAGAGATATTGCAAAGCCCGTCCACGTCATTTCAGAACAATGCTGTTCAAGGCCCGTCGAAGCCTCTTAGTCGTATTATGCAGGAACCTAATCTGGCCAAAAGGAAGCATAAGTGTTACTTCAAGATTGAGGAAATAAATCAGGACATTGAGGAACTGGAGGCTCAGATCAACAGTTTTCTGATGAGTCAAGAGGACTATCAAACTGAGCACTTCATGTCTATGCTGAGGAATAAAGCGAGCATGATGCGGGACAAACAAGGCCTTATTTCATATTACAATGAGTTGCAGAAGGGGGACGTGAATCCTGCTAGTGCTGCACCGCCTTCTGGTGAAGAGGAAGGACAAGAAATTTATTATCCTCCTGACTTGAGCTCAATAAAACAAGTGGCGCCTTCAGTAAATGCCCAAAGCACTTTCAATGCTGCAAGTGGTAACACCAGCAATGGCAGTTCAGTACAGAATGTTCCAGCCAAACAGGCTAGTGTGAAGCCAGCCGTCGCTCACCATATAGAAGACAAACCTAATCGAAGTCCCAGAATACAGGTGAGCTGTAGTTTGCTCTTTTTGAAGATTTTTATTTTATTTTGATTTGATTGATTTAATTTTTGAAATTTTATTTTATTTTGATTTGATTTAATTTTTGAAATTTTATTATTTTGATTTGATTTAATTTTTGAAATTTTATTTTATTTTGATTTGATTTAATTTTTGAAATTTTATTTTATTTTGATTTTATTTAATTTTTGAAATTTGATTTTATTTTGATTTGATTTAACTTTTGAAATTTGATTTTATTTTGATTTGATTTAACTTTTGAAATTTTATTTTATTTTACTTCATATTATTGAGAAGAGTTGTAATGTGGGTAATCAAAAAATGATGATTTATAACAAGCTGACCTCCTCTTGCATTTTTAGAAAGGTACTATTCTAATGATGTGTATTGAACATATTAATGTAATTTTTTTTAGTTCAAGCAGTGAGGGGAGAAAAGATGGGTAGAAGTATAGATGCCAAGATTTAATAAAAAAAAAAAATATGCATTGCATTTTTGAATGGGATTAGCAAGGCTAGTTAAGATATTAACATTTTATCTATAGTTTGAACAGTGTTCAAAGACAAAAACTGTTGTTCACACATTTTTGCCCCTAGATATTTTTGTTTTCTTTCAGAGAAATGATATTCAAAAGATCTTGTACTGGATGTGTTTTATTAATGACTTTATGAAGTACAAGAATACAATATACAATTTAAAAAGATTTGCTGTTTCTGGGTGTAACTTTAAAAACTCTCATTCTTTAGAATGTTAAAACTCTTATTCTTCAGACTATAGAAATAAATTCTGGCCAAAGGAGCAACAGTCCAGCCGGGTCTGACCCAAGGACGAGGATGAAGAATGAAAATGAAGGTGTGAGAAGAGTACCAGAGGAAAACATGGATGAACAGGTAGGACTCGGCTCAGGCCTCACACTGTATGTTTTTATATTCTTAGTCTTTGTTCACTTAGGATGCAACCACACTAACGACGGGCCCAACGTCCTGACACCGCTGTCTTCCAGGTGAAAATGGCATGCACAGACGAAATACAAAGAAAAAAAAAGAAAAGCCAGCAGATATACCCATACCAAGATCTGCTGTCCTGCCACATCACTTTGTCGGGCTGGCGCGAGGCCCGAAGACAGCGGTGTCCGGTGTGCTATGACAAAGGAGATAATTCTAGAGGATATAGTA
>JBDFRD010237934.1:0-10193 GCA_039654405.1 Bullina lineata
ATCTTCTTTGGAATTACCTGCATGATCGTCTACTTAACCTGGGGATATAACTACGTAAGCTCTAGCATTTCTCATTACATTATGACTTGATTCATTGGGATGGTGCGGTGCATGAATGGTTAGAGCATTGGGCTCCTGACCCAAGGGTACTGGGTTAAACTCCAGGGGACCGCATTGTGTCCTTAAGAAAACCTGTTTGCTGCCATTCTGTTTTTATTGATTATTAATAACCACTGCATAATCCAGTGTTTATTGAAATAAACAATTTTATTTAAATTTGTATTTGACTTTTTGAACCCTGGCCCTCTAAGTCTTGAGTGGCGCGGTGGCCGAATGGTAAGAGCATTGGATACTAATCCAAAGGTACAGGGTTTGAATCCGGGAGGTGACCGTGTTGTGTCGCTGGGAAAGACATTGTACATCATTTTTCCTCTCCCCACCCAGCATATTCTGCTGGGGAAGTAAGCCTATGACAGACTAGCGTCCTGTCTAGGAGGTGATGTAAAAATCATCTTTTCCGCTTCACGCTAATGAAACTGGGATAAGCTCTATGGGCCTCATAGGCCTTGAAGGAACTTTACTTTACTTACTGAGCTTCTGAGCTAAAGTTGCCAAAGTGTACCCCACCGATTTGGTCCCCTGACTTATACAGTGCGTTCGTTATATAGGAATGAAGACATTGATGACGTGTAGGTCGCATTCAGGCACGCAGTGTTAGCAACTTGTGCTGATTTGTCAATCTAAATATAGAATACAACCAAAAAAGTGACGTAGTTCCCTTACGCAACGTAACAGTCGGTTTGGTATTAGAACAAAGGCGCTCGTGATGTATAGGTTGTGCTCGGGTAGGTTGAGTTGAATGAATACTGGTAACATGATAGTTTTTTCAAGTAACTCCCTTTATTCCACCTTAATGTCTATCATTGTCTATAGCAGTGTGTTTCTTAATGAATGCAACTAAATTTAGCCTTCCTTGTTTTTTCTTTTCTTTCACTGCACGTGGAACAGATCTTGGACTGTGTGTGGGGTGCCCTGGCTGCTCTGGTGTTTGGACTGGTAAGTGAGATGGTTGGGCTGGTAAATAAGGAGACCAAGAAAAAGAGGAAACTTACATCTAGTGCATGGGTCGTACCACTCTAGAATCTCCTAAAATCTCCTTGAAGAAAAAAAAATCATCCTAGAATCTCCTAAAATCTTCTAGAAATTTTCATTCTCTCCTAAAATCTCCTAAATATTTGGCAGACTTGCCAACTACTGATGTAGTATGTTGATTTTAATAGTCAAAATTTCGGACATGGACGATCGCCAGGCATTTGGGCGAGTAATTGTTTGAAGTATTGAATGATTTTTACAAACATTCTTTATTTATACTTAGAGAGCGATCTAGAATTTTTTGAAAACCTCTTAGAAAACCTCCTAGAATTTCCTAGACATTTATAGGCCCATAGTGTTATGACCCCTGAGGGTCTACTGAGGGTGGCATGGTGGTCAAATGGTTAGAGTGCTGGACTCCAAATCCAAGAGTTTGGGTTCTACTCTGGACAATTGAGTTTTGTCCTTGGGAAAGTCACTTTACCCAATTGTTCTTCTGCCTACCCAGGTGCAAAGTGAGTACTGGCATATTCTGCTGGGGAAGTAAACCTACGACAGACTAGTGTACTGTCTAGGAGATGATGTTTAAAATTGTTTCTTCCGCTTGATGGTACTGAAATCAGGATAAGCTCCGGCTGCACGGGCCTCATAGGACTTGAAGGAACATACCTTTTTTTTTGTTTTTCAAACTTTTAGTCGAGACAGTCTAGAGAATCGTTAGCTGTGATCAAAGTTCATTACTCTTCAATGGTCGATTCACTGGTATTTCCATGCAATTATTGAAGTTTATTCTTTCACCCAAAATCATCAGTCTAGTATTGTAGGATTCAAAAAAATATTATTGATCATGACTTCCTCGGATTTTGAAGCTAAGAAAATAGAAAAATGTTGTATTTCTTTGCATGTAAATTATTTCTGTCTTTGTAGCATTGATTTTTGTCGGCTTTTGTAACAGAGTTTCAAACATTCTTTTTTGCATTTTTTGTTGTGTGTGTTCGTTTTATGAATAAATCCAGATTCCTAAAATTCGATGTTCAAATTCCATTTTCTAGTTCCTGATCTACGACACTCAGATGGTGATGGGAGGCCGTAAATATGAGCTGTCCCCCGAGGAGTACATCTATGGAGCTCTCCAGCTCTACATCGACGTCGTCCAGATCTTCCTCATCATCCTCGGATTTATGGGCAAGAACTAGCGAGGCGTCCAAGAGTAAGCCTAAGCCATCAAAAGGGTTTGACATTCAACTGATGTTTGTGGCATGCTTCGATGATGGCTTCGTTGACAGGAAGTGGATTATGAATTTTGGAAACTTATATTATGTCTCTTGAGTCTGTCACTGTCATTCCAAAGGGCGGCGACCACTTTGTCGCATTTGGTCAGCTGTTGTTGCAATTTTTTTTTTTTTTGGTTCAGATTTTTCATTCCAAGAAAATCCCAGTTTTGGGTGTTTTTTTTCCCTTTTTTTTTCTTGTGAGTTTTTGTCACAATTTGTTAGGCTCTGAATTTTGCTGATCAAAGTCCACCAAGGAAATTAACCAAAGAGCAAAACAAATAAAAAGAATTGAAGTAGTTGAGGAGAGGGTGAGTGGTTGGTGGAAAATTATCCTGTGAGAGGGAGGTATCCTTTTTCTCTTTGTTTCTTGTTTACATTAGCTGTCATCTAGGCTTGTTGGCACCATTGTGAGTGCCTTCGTCATCTCCCTACATCCAAACTATAAACCTATAAACATTGTTACTTCAGCACTAGCCAGAAGCATCCACACCGATATGTTGGAACTGATGTACATGATTATGGCTGGCTCTTTATGATTTACTTACTTAATTAAGAACCCTCACGGTAAAGGAGAAAAATGGAAAGCTATCTAAACAAAGCAACTTAACTCACTCAGGCCTACCCTCGTCGACACCAGAAGACTACACCTTTTAGGGTGGGTTTTTTTTTTTTAAATTGTATCCGATTCACATTTCATGCTAGGTAAATGAATTTTACATGGAGAAGATGTGTGGAGAGAGACAAGGAAGGAACAGGAAAAACATGGTCAGAACTTGGAAAGTTATCCCGGGACGGAGGTGGAAATCCCGTGTGTACGGCCTATACCCTGATAAGGGTGAGGGGCAATGATGATGATGAAATTAATTTTGGCACACAATTAGTATAACTCTAGTTCTTTTGAATTGTTTATTTGAAATAAAAAAAAATATTGAATACTTTTGGAGATACTTCTAATAGAAAAAGGTCGTAGTCAGTGCATAGGCCTGAGCGCAGTGTTGGGCTGACTGAGTTTACTCAGTGTTAGGCCTGAGTGAGTTAAACTCCTAGTAAGGACATATCTCCTCCGTCATCAAGTATTATCAACACTTTTTTGTGATAAAAAAAAGTTTGTACTTTGTCATTATTTGAATGCCTTTGCCTTGTATGAGAAAACTGTTAATGTTCTCACACTTTAAAAATATCACATGCTTTTTTTTTTCTCCATGTATCATGACTTTAAAAAAAATTATTTTTAATGTTTTGTTTTCACGCTTGCATTCAAGTGAAATTAAAATTTCAATTTTTGAAAATAAGTTTCAGATGTAACAACAGTTCATGTCGTGTTTCTCTGAGATATATTTTTAATGTAACTTTTGTAGTGCCAAAAATATCCACTTATAATTCTTTGACATTTTAAAAAATAATCCAGTATCATAGAATAATGACTTTCGGCGCACAGTCACATATATATACAGGGCTGAGTATGTTCTGGTTTAAATTTTTTGTGCAATTCCTTTCTGATCAAAGAATATGGCAAACCTTTAAGCTTTATCTTTTTTTTACACTTTAAACTTAGAGCCACCCAATGACCTATTTAAATGAGTAAAAAAAAAAAAAGAAACAAATGGCAAAGCAATAGCATTAACATTTTTTGAGGAATTGTGCTTCACAGATTTTGATGCACTGTTGTTTCATTTGATTTGTGCATTTCTCCTGTCTTTCTTCAAGTCCAAACACATTTGAGATGGCGTTGTATAGCCTATGTCTCAGAGCCAAGCTCTTAAAGTAGTGTGCATTTCTGGGTTTGCCAACTGTTGTGTAGCTTGAATTGAAACTGTGAACTAGCTTTGCTTTTCGCCCAGATCAAGTCATAATTCTTCCTTTTTTTTCTTTACTTTGAATGCTCTTGTTGTTTCATCACCATCTTTATCAAGTCTTATCAACATTTTATGTGATACAATAATTCATGCATTTTGTGTGAGAGTTATACAGTTTATTTCTGCGTGCGTGAGTGTGTGCTAATTTTTGGCAGCTTATCTTCTAATGTACAGTAAAACTGGGATAAAATGTAGCATACTGACAAGGGTTTCGGGAATTGTTGTCGATGCGATGTATAATAAGAGCAAGGAAAGTAACCTAGTATTTCTTATTAACCATGAAAGGAAGTAAAGCCTGCATTTTGACTCAGCTTGGATGTGAATGTGAGACTCTCAGGAATCATCAGACTGAAAAAAATCATGAAGAAGCATGGCAAGTCCCGAAATTTGGTATAATGCAAGACTTGTACGAGGCCACTCTTTTGCTTTGACTAAACCTTTAACTGCTGCCCTACTCACCAACATTGGTGTAACAGGTTTATGATGATGATGAAATCTTTAACTGCTCCCTTAAATTGGTCTGAAGGTTTCTGTTACATTCCGCCGGTGTCTTTACACAAGGGGACAAAAATAAAAATTTCTGGTATCGTAGGATTTGAAAAATAATTTTAAGAGCCCAGCCTCTGTAATCAGCTGTGTTTTTTCTGAGGTTTATTGAACTATTCCTCATGACACCTTTTTTTTTTTTCGTGTGTGATTATTTTCTTCTGTTTTCTGCTGAAGTACATGTCTTGTAAAGTGGGGGCTGCGTGAAGCTAAAAATGTAAACCGATATGGTACAAGTAATAAGGAGTGGATGAGCTTCATCGGTCAAGAGGTTACTATTTGCAGGGAGAATTAAGACAAAATAGTAAAGGAAACGATTGCTTTGATGGAAATGTTCTTCGATCAGTTGAATTGAATCTGTTCTTGGAGTGGACCTGACAGACAGATTGCTGTACACCAGTGTTTTTTCTTGTTCATTTGTTGAGTTTGCGCTATTGCTGTGAATATTGTTGTTGACCTTTCCTTGCTTCTTTCATTGTTTGAGGATTTTATCTAATATTAATTAGTCCCAAATTGGAATCTTTCTTCAGCATTGCCAACCAGCCAGCTTCCAGCTCTTGTTTTAAGCCCGTGGTCCTGAAGCTACTTCCCTTAAGCTTGTCACTGAATCCTTGTAAAAATAATATATATTTTTCATGAAATAGTGAAAGGAACTTGATGAAAAAGACTCATTTATAGCAGATTTTGTTCGTGTTAGTGTGGACTGAAAGTAGGATCCAGCAAAGTAACACCATTAATGTTGGCAGTTAGCAAATACATTATTGCTTTTCATAAATGGGAGAATTTGGCAGTTAAAGGGTTATAGTCTCCCCCAGGACCGGACAGATTTTCTCTCGCCCAACAGGAGTCCTTTTTTCTAAATGGTCGTTTGAGAAAAGACAAGACATGTTTGTGTACGTATTATAAGAGTAAACAAAAGTAGATGTAAATTTCTTTCTTCGCGTAATTATGTTTGCAGCATCAATGATTACATGTTTAATGTGTAATTGTCAAGTCTCCCTCTAGGAGCTCTAGTCCTGAAGGGTTAATGCTGTCTGTAGGGCATGTTATGCTTCAGGGCCAAATGGGTTAATTCAACTCTGCAACCATGACCTAACTGTGGACATACTCTTCAAAGTCCACGTATTTGGGCTCTTTTAATATTTTACATCATGTATGCTGGTCTATTTATGATATAAAGGAATGAAAATGATGGCACGTTTGTGTATGAAGGAGAGGGGAGGAGAGAGGGTGGGGAACTTCTCGTGAAGACAGACTGTGGTAGAGTTCTCTAGAATTCCTCCCTTTTTCAACACAGAAATGGACACTTTCCATGAAGAATTTCTAAATTTATCTTAATATATATATCTATATAAGTTCTGTATGTATCTATTTTATCCATATGCATTTATGCAGGCACGCCAACTTTACGGGTGCGTCGTAAGAAATTACGGGGAGCTGTCAGAAATTACAGTTTACGGGCAATTACAGCCAAATTGCTGCAAGGATATATGATTTTAAATCTCATTGCCGTTGCGTTCTTCGTTCTCTGGTGTTATCCTTGTACGCGGTAAAATTACTCGTTTGGGTCCTCATTTTACTGCGAGTTGAGCTCGTGATTGCTCCAAGCCTCCAATGGGGTTGGCGTGTCTGTGTATGCTTAAACACTTCTTATTTGAGCACCAGTGTGGTAAATGGCATATTTTTTTCATTTTTGATCCTTTACATACTTTATGACTCCTGATGAGCTGGATTTTCGCTTATTTTTTTTTTTTTCTCAGATTGCCATTAACTTTTCCAGCTCTACAAATCTCTCTCTGTGCAACGCTTCCCTGCCAGGAAGAAGCAGAAGAGGGGGATAGTTATTTTTTGGTGGGCTAAGAATTCCAATTCTTGCTATAATATAGTCTTTTAAAAATATTTTTTGGTTGGCTGAGAATTCTAATTCCCAGTATACAATCCTATTTTTCTATTATTTTTGTTGGTGGGCTAAGAATTTTAATTCCTGGCATCGTCTTTTTTTAAATATTTTTTGGTGGGCTAAGAATTCTAATCCTCGGTCTACAATATATTTTTCTTCAATTTTTTTTTCCATGACTGGATGAACAGAATGTTCTATTTATGTTTCGAAGTTTATAGATGTTATTGGAACAGTGGTCAGTTTGTAGCCAAATTCTTCCCATACTCCCTCAAATGTAACCGGTGTCACTGACTGAATGGCAGTCACGATGATTTTTCATCCTCTCAGTATCTGCTGGTGAAGATGCTAGCCTACGTACATGAAAGCCTGAAGTCTTAGAAGTTGCAGGACATAAAACGCCTTTTACTAAGACTAAGAAGTCAGCTCTTTTACTTCTTGAATCATTTGGATTTTTTGTGCGTTCAACAGTGGTGCGATTCTGCATGCACTGTCAAAAAATTTAATCTTTCCTCTTTTATTTGATTTTAACACATGGTTTCCTTCTGTATACCTGATGGATACAGAGTTATAAATATTCATTCTCGAATTAATCTTTTGAATCACACTATATTTATTTCTGATCTTTTCCTGATGGACGCTGAGGAAACAGATTAGGTTGAACAATGTTGGACTCATGAAAGGGCTAAGGCTCGGTGCTTTTTAAACAAAAAAAACAAAAAAGAAGAAAGAATGTTTAAACTCTCTTATCCCGCAATATTATTTTGAAAAATGTTTTATCATTAATTTATTTCCTATCGTATCCGTACTCTCAATATCAAACAGTCTGTGTGGTTCTGTTGCTAAGCAACGGCTTCAGTGCAAATGCCAACAATCTGTTTTTACCTGTTAGTGGTGAATGGGCAATGTTTATTGAATTAAGTCATCAGATTCTATAGAGAATATTTTAAAGCAATGTGTCACAAGAGTAAGTAAACCAAGAAACGCCAGCTTTTGGATAGGCTTTATGTGGAGAATAATTTAATATTAGATACATAATAATATACACTCTATGCTTTGTAAATTTAGTCTTTAGTCTTTATTTAATTTATATTTGATATTATTGAAGTTGTGTGGGTTTGCTGTTGTGTATGTATTGTCAGTATGTTGTCTTACTGGTTTTGTGGTCAGTGTTTCAGCCCAGTTCAGTCTAGTCTGATACAACTGATGCCGTTGTATTTGTGATGTTGATCTCTTTTGCATATACAAGTATATATTGTTCACTTTAGTGTAATTTGTCGTAATTTGTGTCATTAAATGGAATATAAAGATGTAATATTGTACATTTTTTCCCTTGTTTTGGCTTAAAGGATTACCATATTTTTTATCTTTTGTAGACACTGACATTAATTTTAACTCATGTTTGAATGATGCTATTCACATAATGTAGAAAGCTTTGCCATGGGAAATCCAACAAATTTCATGCTTGCACTTTTGGATACAATTTCTTCTAAATTCTAACAAAATAGCGGGATACCAGGATTTTAATTGAAATTACTCAGAATAGCCCAGTCAGTAAGGCGTTCACTTTCTGAACATATGGGTCTGAGTTCAATTCCTGCCAGTGGCAGGTGGTTTTTTTCTGAGAACCTGTTGATCATTTTTGACCTCTGGCTCCAACTGGGTAGTGCGAAGTCTGAATGTCGAGCTAAATTGGAGATGAGCTATAGATTGGAGATCCTGTGTGTATATTATGCACGTTAAAAATCCCTTAACAGTCTAAAATCTTACAAGAGTAGGCAAGTGCTGCTGTCGGGGCAAAATTTCTAAACCTCCCCAAATTTACCCATAAAAGTCTCACTCTCTATCGGACTGCAGATAAGAGAAGTTCAAAACGTATTTACCATGTCTTTCCTTTGGAATAAAACTAAAATGACCAAGAGAGGAACAGCGCCTCTGTGTAAAGCGTCATTTCTAAGAAGTTGCTGAGGTAAAGCGGCACTATAGCTGTGTTGATCGTCTCTAAAAGACGAAAAAAAATCCGTATACTTGAAATTACTCACGAGCCAAAGAAAATCAAGTGGCATTAAGAAACAAAAGCAAACTTATTTAATCAGTCTTAAATTGGCAAAAAGTGTCCACCCAGACAGAAAAGAACTGCATTCAAGGCTCAATGCTGAAGCCTCATGTAATCTCTCTCTAGGCAAAAGGTTTACTGGTATGTCCGAAACGGGGACATGTCTTAGAATAAATCGTGTTTCTTTCTTTATTTCTAATGACGTTGAGTTGGGAGCTTAGCCGACTCGGTTGACAGCGTTTCAGGAGATGAGAGGTTTCGTCCCATGAATAACATTAGCTTCTTGTATAGTCTTGTCTTGTTATATGCTCAAGTTTTCCATTGATTGCAGCTTTGTTAATGTTATGCTTTGGAAACGAACACCTGCAATATGTACCATGTATAACAATGGGTCTAGTCCTTCAAAACAATTGTAAGCATGCTCACGTCTTCAGTTATTTTGGTTTCTCACTGGTATTTGGTATGCCTCTATTTTTCTGTGATGAGCTGATGTCGATGTTCTTATATCGTCACTGGAGAATGGGACTTAATTTGTTCTTCTTTTCGGCACTTTTGTGAGAGGAAGAACTGATCAAAATGTAGACAGACAGACGGACAGTGAGACAAACAGATAGATAGATAGATAGATAGGTATAGATAGATAGATAGATAAATAGATAGATAGATAGACAGAGAGAAAAAAAAGAGAGAGACATAGATAGACTGATGTATATAGAGAGGCATAGATATATAGACACACACACATATATATATATAGAGAGAGAGAGATGAGATAGATACTTAGAGAGAGAGAACAATAAATAGATATGTTATATAGACAAACACAGGATGTTTTTCATTTGAAGGAAAAAGAAGGTTGAGCCCTGGTGTGGGAATAAAAAGGAGTAGGGGGGGGGAGGGCAGGGGGGATAGCAGGGAGCATCCAGTACTTTTGGTCCAATTAATTACATAAATAAAAAAGAAAATTACAAAAGTGCGCATACATTTTTTTTTGCATTTTGTATGCTTTCAAAACAAGAATATAATGAACATCTGATTCACGTCTACTGCAAACCTTGCCCTATTTCTTTCTTTCTTGATTTATTTATTGTTTTTAATTAATTTATTATTTATTTATTGTTTTCTCTGTGGTTGGGCGGTATAGTCCATCTTCCTGACTGCTGTCTAAACTGAAACCATACACGTCGGTGACTTAAGGGAGCTCATGTTTGAACTGTGTTGATTTTTTATTGTAATATTATTATTATATTATGTGACGTGTGTTTTGTGTTGTACCTCAGTGTACACAGTATATCTTAGAATATCTTAGAATTTAGCCAATGTATTTTATAGAAACATATATATGAAAAATGTTGTGTCGCCACTGTTTTCTGAGACTGAAATAGAATAAAACATTTTATTGCCAATGCCTTTTAAAAATCATCGGGGGGGGGGGGGGGGGGGGGGGTTTTTTTCTGTTAGACTTTCGCCAA
>JBDFRD010238044.1:0-11255 GCA_039654405.1 Bullina lineata
CCAAACGTCCAGTCCCTAAACCGTACACAGAGCTGAAGGAGGTAACAAATGTCGACAATGTTAGAAAAAAGTTAACGCTGTTGCATGAGGACTGTCCAATTCAGAATCCAGAGGACTTACCATTCAGACCTATAGGAAAATTCACTTTCGATCAAGGTTCAAAAGGGAAGAAAAATAGGGTTACAACAGAAAAAGTGTCAGTTGAGGATGACAAAGATTTGAAAATGTTGTTACAAGAGCTCAATTCTACTACAAAAGAAAGAAATTTGAGCATAAGAACAAAGACCAGCAATCCCAAAGATAAATCTTCGCATATGAAATGTAAAAATCTTTCCTCAAACGTTTGTAATCCAGATGGACCTGAGGAAGAAGCTGAGTCTACTAAAATAGGCGAAAGCACAGATAAAATACTTGCTGCGTATGGTCTGGACTTGCCTGTTGATAAAGATGAAGAAAAAGTTGTGGATGAGAACAGTGCCATAACTATTGTGATAGATTCTGAGGAGAACGACTGTATTCTCATAGAGGATAGTGAGCCTTGTGAAGGTGATGGTGTACATGAGAGAAGAGCTGTGGAAGGAAGTGATGAGACAAAACCTGGATTTGCTGAGAGTGATTGTAGAGTGAATTTGGAAAGTGAGGATATCATTAATTGTGCGCCAAGTGACTCAATAACAAAGGAAGGAAATAACAAACAGTTAAATGAGTGTGATCAAACACTAGCATCTCTGCATAGTGACATGGCACAAAGTGGTGGAAATGATGCAGGGATAATACAGAAGGAAGAGGCTAGGAATGGTAAGATGACTGCAGGGATCAGATTCCACAAGGAAACAGTGATAGCCGAAGGTAGTAGAGAGAGTGAGAGAAGAGGCTGGAGTGAATGTGAGACAATACAAAATGAAAAGACTGGGGCTGTACAGAGTCAGTTGGATTTTGGAGCAGTAAAACAAGTCAGTGACAAAGAGGAGTGCAAAGGAAATGACTCAAGGAGGGAGAAAGATGCAGAGGTTGAGTTATTGGTGACTGTGGACGGTCAGGACAAAGATGGAAACCAGTTCCAGAACCCCAGAGAAATGTTGTCCCCAAGTATCGAAGCGATGCTCTCTAGCTCCTTCACAGAATTCTCTCCTTTCAAGGCCGAGGTGGGGTGAGTCTCAAACTGTTCTTTTGCTAACTGCTTCAAATGTCAAATTTAAGGGCTTTGGATTTTTCAAGCAACATTGCTGAAAATTGTCATGCTCGCTTAAAAGTGTGTGAATTGAGTAAAATGAATGTTTTGTGTTGTCGATTCTGTAGAGCTAAGGTTTCTAATGTTCTTCAACTAAAATGTTACAATGCAGTTAGAAAATTTTAACCTCAATGCTTGTTCTGATGTTCTTTAACTAAAATCTTACACAGTTTGAAGATTTTAAGCTCATTGCATTTTATTCTACTCTTATTTTCGTTTTCAATTCTTGATACTTTTTTACTATACATAATTCGTATGATTGGGTAATATGTATAATATTTTTGTTTTGTGTCTACGCAGGTCTCATACAGATAGAGTGTGTGACACAAAGACTAAAACAGAAGGACAAAAGGAAGAAGCACTGAAAAAAGATCGCTTCTGTTTTACTGATCTCTGGCAAAGATTCACAGTCCAAGAGAAGTTTATGGACAAGTAAGTCTACATTACCTGTTATTACGCATTCATTAGTACAGATGATACTATTTCTGCCTTATCTGTTTAAAATTGTGCGACGTTTATTTTCCTTTGCAAAATTAAGAGAAAAAAAAAACAGCACTTTTTCTTAAGAAACTCTCTTCTTGTCTCTAATACCAGCAGGCTTGACCCTTCAATAATTTGAAGTGTAAAAATCATTTGAGTACTTCATCTTCTCTCTTCTTTCTCTCTCCCCCGGATGGTCATATTAATGCAGGAAATAAAATATGTTATCTTCCGTAAGTCGACCACACTTCCATGTATGGATTGAGTGGTGCCACACTGCAATTCTTTCATGATCTTTGTACAGTGGACAGTTTGTAATACCTGCTTACCTTAGGTACAAAATCAGATGACATATATATAATGCTTAAATCGGGAAAATTTAAATTCTGGCTGAGTCTTACTACCACTAAGCCATTATGAAAAGTACATACATGTGTAATTATTGAGATTAATTATTCATTATTTTAATGATGAATTTCTCCAGTGAGAAAGATGAACTGAGGCTGACTCTGAAGGCTGACAAGTCCCAGGCATTGTCTCAATGTGTGCTCACTGGCTTTTGGTAAGTTATTTGACGATGGACTTGATGTGTGTTTACTTTCTCAATAAGTTTTCTCTGTGTTAAAAGGTTATTATGCATTCTTTGTGTGGTAATAAACTTATATTTCAAGTAATGTCTTTTTAGTGTTCACATCTCTCTCTCTCTCTCTTACTCCCTCTTTCTCTTTCTTTCTCTCCGTTTATTTTATTCCTGTTCCTCTCTCTCTCTCTCTGTCTTTCTGTCTGTCTCTCTCTCTCTCTAACATTTTCCTTGTATGTTCAGGGTGGATACAGCTGTTGAATTGGATGATATTGTGAACGTCCTTGGAGAGTTCACCGATGGAGTTTGTCTCATCTCAGATCGCTGTGGCCTACTTGTGGTCAATCCTGACCTACTTTTATCTGGAACAGTTGTCGTGTCATCCTTGTTTTGTCCCAGGAAGTAAGTTTTGTTGTCTTTTTTTAATCTCTTGGTTCAGGCAGGATCTGAGTCTGCAATCAGACTGAAATTGGATGTGAGCTGCAGAACTTAATAAAAGCCACTGAGTCTGTGCTGTAATAGCAACAATGTCATTTTGGTGCTGATATGTCAGTTATAAAAGGCTGTTTGGTAGACAAAACAGTAAATGAAACAAAAGAAGTAGAGTGGGTGAGAATAGTGTTTTGTCTGCTAGAAGTTAATAGAATCTTTCTGTGGAGGGCAATGCTCATTTTGTGTTGAAAATATAAACCAAATTGTCTCACGATTTTAAGACAAGCTTAGACTGTTTCTTTTATAAGTAATTTTTTTATTTCTTTTTTTTACAGATCAGTTCTGAATGAGAAGTTCAGGGTAAGCTTGATGGCTATTATTGTGTTTTCTTCTGATAATTAATCATGAAAGTGACAGCAAGATAAAGATCACTGCTCATTTTATTTTATTAGGGAAAACTAAAGTTGTTAAATTTAAAATTGGAAAATGGCACATTCTATTGGCAAAGTAAACTCTGTATAAGAGGTGATGTAGCATTATCTGCTCTGCTTCACAGAATTGAATCAACACCTAATAGACCTTTTAGGGACTTTATTGTAACTTTATTTTAAAGAGCCTAGAATATTTCACATGTTTATTTCAATTTATTGCTTATAATCTTCTTAAACCAGTGTGAACTTCATAAGTTCACATTGTAACCCATACATAGTTTGGTTTATACACTCCCATACCTAGAGTTTGGCTTTTTCATTGTAATATATACTTCCACATATCCTTGGCGCATCTCAGCCCATGGCATAGTCTAGTAAAGCTAATGCAAGCTATATTCTGTGTACTATTTTGGTTTATAACACATAGTCTAACATCTTATACACAAGTATTTCCACGTTGTTAACTATGATTCTCACCAATCCATCTCTTTCCAGGGCATGGATAGCGGCAATATCCACATGCTGTACGGAAGCATCATCCACAGCCTTTTCCAAACTGTGATCAAAGATGGACTTCACAACGTGGATGCTATCCGGCGGGTAGCACAATCACTCCTCGTGTCCAGCAAGTTCTTGCATGACATGTATGTAATGTCAGATATGAAGTATTAGCAGAGTAGTAGTAGCAGTGTCAGATATGTTGCCATTTGTTTAAACTCATTTTTTTTTTTTAATGTTCTTTCACTTTTTTTGTTGTTGAGTAATTCTGTTCTCCTCTCCTTGTCCCTTCTCTAATTCTTTCATCTTCACTTCACAGACTGAAGTGGACTAATTATACACGGTTTCAGTAAAATTCCTTCCAAGTTCCCATGAATGTTAAAATTTAATTGCAATGGCAATGGTTTGTAAGTCAGGGAAAGCTGTAATTAATTAATGAATCAAATGCCTTCGTCTATAGCTATATTGAAAAAAATATCGATATTATATGAGTGACTGAGGATGCGATGACCCTGCTGAAAACGATGCATTTTAACGCATCCATGTTTTGAGCCCAGCAATGCATTTTGAGGCAACAGTAGATAAAGAGTTAAATGAGAGACTCAGATGTGCGCTCCACATTTTTTTTTAGTATTTTTGGGGGGTTCTATTTTATTTTATTTTGTAAGAAGGGGGTACATTGAAATGGCAAATGTTCATGTTTTTGTCTCTTTCTTCCTCTGATGCTCCCCAGGTATGGACAGAAGGTGTCTGAGGGTGAGGTGATGGAGGTGATTGACAGGTACATCCCATCCCTAGCAGCCTGGCTCTGTAAGCACACTATGTCCCAAGGCCGCGTGTTGAGCAGTGCAAAGTAGGTCAAGGTTATATATTCAACAGAATATTTGTGTTTATTAATTCCAAAAAGGGTGATGGGGTGGCCAATTGCTTAGAGTGTGGGACTTCCAATCCAAAGGTCCTTGTTTGAATTTGGGTGGCACCTTTGTTGTGTCTTTAAAAAAAGTTACTTTGCACTCCGTTTCCTCCCTCCTCACCCAGGTGTGAATTAGATATTGGCATGTTTTGCTGGGGACGCAAACCTGCAACAGACTTACAGTTTAGGAGATGATCTAAATATTGTGTGTTATAAGCTCCAGCTTTAAGGGCCTTATAGGCCTTGAAGATGCTTTTTTCAAATTACAAGAAAGGAATAAATCATTTCATTGCATAACTTTGAAAAGAGGTAAGCAGTAAGGCACTATGGCGGAAAAAATTGGAGAAAAAATAGGGGGAATGAAATGATCAAAAGCAGATGTATTGTGCTTTTCACCATTTACAAGTGAAGTTCCTTCAAGGTATGTGAGGCCCATAAAACTGAAGCTTATCCCGGTTTCGGTATCATGAAGAGGAACAGATGATTCTGACATAAGGAGTCTGTATTTCAGGAATGTCTGAATTTCAAGTTCACCACATAGAGGAACCTGCAATTTAGACCTTGAAATAAGACCCTTTACATTAGCTAGTTAGCACTTAATGTGGAAACTACATAATATATGGTCTTTTATCAATGTATTCTTACACAGTTAATATTTAATCTCATTTTGTTCCATAATAAATTCTCTATTTCTTTCAGTATCAGGCACTTTTATTCACTGTATACAAAAATCAAGGAAATATGGTGGTCATGTCTGTCATTTGCAGTGAAACTGTACAGCCGATCCAAAGATCTTCAATCAGTATCTTTCAATGGAGTGGCAGTCCCAGTGAACAAAGAAAAAAAAATGAAAATGCATTTTGATGCAAAGTTTGGCTTTTGGAAATAGACCGTTCTATTTATTTTTTTTTTGTGATTGTTGCTATCAATCAGAACTCAGACCTGTGATTGAAAACTAGTAAAATGGTAAAGTTTCTTTAAGGCCTATACAATACAAAGACTAGGAGCTTGTCCCCATGTCAGTAGCATGAAATGAAACATGATACAAGTTCACCTCTCTGACAGGGTGCTAGTTTGCTCTAGTTTTTATACATAATTCTCATCTGACTTCTGACAGGAAAAATAGGTGTTATAATGTATTTTTTCCAACACAGTCTTCATCTAGATTCAAATCCAGAATGTTTGGATGGGAGTTCAACACTCTAGGCATTCAGCTATCCCACCACAAGTGAAAATAAAAGACTTATTTTTGCAGGTATAAAAAGCCAATGGCATGCAGGTAAACTATGTGCCCTTGGGTTTACACATTCCTCCGTATATATTTATTGTATGTTGTCACTTGTTTGTAGACATTTGGTAACATTTGTACTATGTCCACAGGTCAGATGTTTTGGTTACTGGCATTCACGACATTGAGGAAAACATCTGGTCACCAAGGTAATGGTTCTAATAGTTTTCCATGTGTTTTCAGTATTCTATGTTTAACAGAAGTATGTGACAAATACTCATGTATATTTCATTTTGTGTTGTTTTTCTGTATATCCTTTTGATTTGGGTTTTATCTATCTGTCTACCTATTAACTTTTGATCTGTCTACTCTGTACCTTTTAGTATATGTATGTATGGCTCTTTTCGTCTTTCATAGACGATCAAAGCAGCTATATTGCTGTTTTTGTGTGGGCAACCTCATATTAAGAAATAATGCTTCGCCTGGGCAACCTCTTATTTAGAAACAACGCTTTGTCCAGAGATGCTGTTCCTCTCTTTGTCGTACTAGTTTTATTCCAAAGGAAAGACAATGATCAATACGTTTGGAAGTAGTCTGACCTGCAGTCCAGACAGAGAATGAGATGTTCGTGGGTAGAATTTTGAAATTTAGAAGTTTTGCTCGATATATCTATGTATACTATATAATATACCTATTTGCCTGTCTTGCTGGAAAATTATCTGCCTGACTACCTAGTTTCTGTTTACAAAGAAAAGAAAATAGCACAAAACTACCAGAGCCTGTTTCCAGCACCAGCACTTCTCATCTGTGGAACAAGTGTATGGCATGAAACTTGCTCTGTGACAGTGCCAGAATGCCTTTTACTCAAGCTCAACTCTCACTAGACTTGTGTAAATATGGCTTTATGGGCCACACTTAGGACTTGTAACCTTAAACTGCAGCTCCTTGACCTCATGTTATTTCTTCACAGGTTCGGCATCAAGGGAAAGATTGACTTGACGGTAAAGGCTTCGGTATGTTATGGCAGATGTTTTTGCTTTTATTGTCAGATCAGAGGAAATGTGTATATGATATAAAAGAGGAAGTTACATGTGTACGTTGTGGAAAATAGTTAGTTTGTACGTCAAATAATAGAGGAAAAATAATTGTTGAAGTGAAAAAAAAAAGAAGTGAAAAGTAGTCTATATTTCAAATGAAATAAGTGCTATGTTTCATTTGGAGCTTCTAAACTTATTTCATAAGTAGCCGCATTCTAAGATTAATTAAAGCAGCATCGAATTCTCATTGATCTACTAATTGTGTCATCTTTAGCTGAAGAGTTCTACTGGCAGGAAAACGGAGAAGGTGGTTCCTCTAGAACTGAAGACAGGAAAGTCCAGTTTTTCTTCTGAACACAAAGGCCAGGTAAAATAAGATATTTTTAGCCAGTAAAAAGAAAAGGGTTTGAGTGGGGACTTTTAAAAAATAATGACCATGATAAGTTTTTGTATAACTTTTTTGAAGAAATTTTTATTAATTTTTTTTTTTTTTTTACATGTGCAAGATCATCTTAGAACTTAGAAAATTATGCTTGCTGTCTCTGGATTTATAATAACATACATAATTATCATGCCTGCCACAAAGAAATGTTCACTTCTTTTCTCACTCCGATGAAATGATTTAGAAAAGCTTTCACTTTAACTGTAGTGTGAAAAGAACACACCGTAATAAACAGAATCAGATGCGATGGAGATGCAGTATGTATTATGGCACTCAGTTGATTAGTCAACTCTGTTGTAGTTAGCACAGAGGTGAATATGTATTCCTCTGCATCACCAAGATGTGTTTCATTCTGTAGGTAACTCCTGCATCACCAACATGTGTTTCATTCTGTAGGTAACTCCTGCATCATCAACATGTGTTTCATTCTGTAGGTAACTCCTGCATCACCAACATGTGTTTCATTCTGTAGGTAACTCCTGCATCACCAACATGTGTTTCATTCTGTAGGTCACTCTCTACTCCATGATGAGCTCAGACAGACGTGAGGATCCAGAGGAAGGCATTCTGCTCTACCTGGAGCACGGGGACATGCAGACGGTGGCTGTGAAGCCAGAGAGCAGAAGTGGTCAGTTACTTTTTTTCTACTTCTTAGTCTATGTTCCTCCGCAATAAACTCTCGAGAGTTCTGATTACAAGTGTTTTAGACACACAATACAGGACTGATTGTTGTGCATGCAGCTGTTTTCATGGTGGTGTAGCTGTTTTTACCATTTTTAATGGTGGTGTTACTGTTTTTACCGTTTTTAATGGTGGTGTCGCTATTTTTACTATTTTTAATGGTGGTGTATCTGTTTGTACCCTTTTTAATGGTGGTGTAGCTTTTGTACCCTTTTTCAAGGTTTCTACCAACCTTACAGGTAGCTACATTCCAGTTACGTTGGCAGTTTTTCTTTCTTAGATTCATTGACTTCTTGTTGCTATTATTATTGTTCCTCTTTTATGAAAGCAGAGGGAGTTCAGGTTACAAGAATTTTGCAACCAGCAGAGAAAAATTACTGTTTCATATATAGTTGTACTTTTTTTTGTGGCAGTCCCAACCTTTCAGGTAGCTACTTTTGATAATCAATGTAAAATCTGTCTAAACTTGACGACAGCATGCTGTATTTAGGTCTTGCTCAATGATTGGAATAGTTTGTACTTTCATAAAGCACTTGTTTCCTTTGTGTTGATCCATCCACAAAATAAAAAAATTATAGTTAAAAGATAATTCGTACAACAGAAGAAATGTTATTTACGAAGGGCACATTTAATTGACAGTTCTGCTAATTGAAGAGCACAACTAACATCATTTGTAATGAAATTGTTTAACCACCTGAAAAAGCTGCAGACCTGGTTTGGCAATCTGAGTGAATGAAGGAGAAGAAGAAACACATCCCTCTGTTCTTTTCCTTGATCTAGGCTTGATTCAGCGAAGAAATGAGCTGGCAAACTTCCTCTTGCAACAAGTGTGTCGTACATGGGAAGAAAATGGAAAGGTTAGCTACACATTGGGTCGTCTGCCCCCTCCCATCAACAACCAGCGTGCATGCAGCAAGTGCAACCATCTTCTGAGCTGCAGCATCTACCAGAGGTGAAGTCTGTCTCCTGTTTGCTTTGAGACCTGAGCAACTGTGTATTGCTGGTATTTCAAGGTCTTGTAGTTATATCTGATCAGTGGTAGCAGAAAAAAAAAAGACATGAAGAAATCATATTAACAACTTTTTAATCTTATAGTATTATGAACCTCCAGTTAGGTCCATTATTCATTGTATACAGTAATTGTGATTGTGAATCCATTTAATCGTGACCTTAAAGAGTTTTTATTTTAGTCATTATTGAAAAAACCCTCTATAATGATAACTGTGTACATAAATAAAATGAAATAAAAATAAACACAGTGTGTACAACGCATGACGTAAGTATATGAGCCTCATGGATTTATTTCATTGCTGAAATGCCAGACTCAGTTTTATACAAGGAGTTTTTTTTTAACCCACAAATGAAAGTATAAGTCAGAAAGTAAAAGTAAAAAATCCAAGAACTAGTGAAGTTAACATTAATATCTGTTTTCCAGAAGTAGTGAGAAATAACAGTGATAACTCATTAACAAAATCAACCCCTCATAATTTCCTGGATTGATCTGCCTTTTCAGCACTATTGGTTTTTTTTTAAAATCTTTTTAAAATTTTGCATTTAATTCTAATTTTTGTAATTTAAAACAGAACCTTCTTCTTTTCATAATTTTTGGACTCTAGGACTGTAGAACAAACCAAGTACTCAGCTGACCATGCTATGTCCACTCTGGTGCCGGACACCTTGAATCACCTTGACCAGGACGAGCTGGACTACTGGCTGCACTGGTGTCTCTGCCTGGATCTAGAGACACAGCACAATGCTAGCGGTCAGCGAGGTCAAGGCAGTCAGCTGTCCCACATCTGGAGGACCGACAGTCAGAGCAGGTGATGGTGGACAGGATAACAATGAAATGAAATGATTGTCCGAGCTACACTACAGTTCAGTCAGAGATGGTGTCAGTTAGCTATGTTTCTGAAAAAGCAATAGCATGTGTCCAGAACCCAATGCATTCTGGGCTAGAGTATTACGGCTTATCAGGAGAGGATGATGGTGGAATTGGATGATTTGGTTGTCTTCTTTTTTATTCTGCTTATCAAAGAAAGACAGTATTGAGGCTGTGACACACTTATCTGATGATGTAAATTTATCCTTATAGTTTAGAAAGAGACTTCTTTACGTGGAAAGACAAAGCTCAGGGGATCCTCTTGTCCTATAACGCCGAACACAGGAACATTCTCATCCTAATTGTTTCCCCAGGGAGGAGAGTGGTGAGTGTCTGAGTCACCTGGTGATCCATGAGTCGGAGCTTGGTGTGCCAGAAACTCAGAGTTTCAGCGGAGGTCAAGGCTGCTCTCTGACTTTCATTCGGCATAAAGAGTAAGTATAAGTTCATCCCTTTGCATGCTTCCCTGCTTTCAGATATTGATTGTGACATTGTCATTGATGCAGGATTAAAATGTTTACTTTGAGTGGATTGTGATATATTTCCAGCGGCATGATTTGAGGACATTTTTATTATTGGACCAGTAGCACTTTAACCTAAGTCAACCTTGAACTGGCATGTCCACGTGATTAAGTTATTCTTTTTCGATTCCAATCTCTCTGTCTTGTAACGGTCAGTCTGGTGCTCTTCCACATTTCTGTTACAGCAAAAGGTCATTCTATCGTGAAGGGACAATTATGTCATTGTCAGTTTTAAAACTTGAGGGCCTCGACAACCCTCAGAGTGTGTGAGAGGAAGTTAGGTCCAACCAAGTGGAAGGGTAGCATAGTGGTTGAATTGTTAATAACGTTTGGTTTCCTAATTTGAAGTCCTGGGTGTGAATTTGACTGTGGCCATCTATTAGGGAACTAAACCTACGGCAACAGATTTACATTTTGTTTAGGAGATGATTTAAAATATTTATTCCTTTATTTGCTATTGAAACTTCAAACCAGATGTCTTTCCCAAGGGCACAATATGGCATATTGGGCCTGAAAACTAACAGTAAGAATGACAGGGTATCCCCCTCTTACAGCCACCAAACAAGAGCAATTGAAATAAGATTTAAAAAATATACAGAAAATATGGATGATTTTGTTTCATCTTTGTGATCTGGTTGTCTTATGATACATGAGGCAGCAGCGTTTTCTCATCTTGAACAGTCTTCAACATCTTTCGGCACTGCTTTCCCTGTGAGCGTGGCGCGGTGGCCAAATGGTTGGAGCGTTGGACTCCTAATCTAAGGGTCCAGGGTTCGAATCCGGGAGGTGACCGTGTTGTGTCCTTGGGAAAGACCCATTACACAATTTTCCTCTCCCCACCCAGGTGCGAATTGGGTACCGGCATATTCTGCCGGGGAAGTAAGCCTACGACAGACTAGCGT
>JBDFRD010238155.1:0-11254 GCA_039654405.1 Bullina lineata
TTGATTAATGGGGGCCGGATAGGTCATTAGTTGATTAATGGGGGCCGGATAGGTCAGTTGATTAATGGGGGCCGGATAGGTCATTAGTTGATTAATGGGGGCCGGATAGGTCAGTTGATTAATGGGGGCCGGATAGGTCATTAGTTGATTAATGGGGGCCGGATAGGTCAGTTGATTAATGGGGGCCGGATTGGTCATTAGTTGATTAATGGGGGCCGGATAGGTCATCATCATCATGAACCTGTTACACCAATGTTGGTGCGGAGTACATCATCATCATGAACCTGTTACATCAATGTTAGTGTGTGGTACATCATCATCATGAACCTGTTACATCAATGTTAGTGTGTGGTACATCATCATCATGAACCTGTTACACCTCTCTTCTCAAATTATCCATATCCTGCCTGTTTTCTTTTCTCCCTGCACTATTAAAGTTTAGATTGGTGGTGGCCAAATGTTAGAGCGTTAGACTCCCAGTCCAAGGGTCCAGGGTTCGACTCCTGGTGACCGTGTTGTGTCCTTGGGAAAGACACTTTACACCATTCTTCCTCTCCCTTCCAAGTTGCAAATTCATCATCATTAATCCTTTTGCCTCCTAGAGGAGCACAGGGCTGCAGTTGAACTTGGGTACAGGTATATTTTGCTGGGGACAGAAACGTATGACAGACTAGCATCCTGTCTAGGAGATGATGTATTAATTATGGGTTCCGCTTCACGCTACCAACACTGTGATAAGCACCAGCTCTATGAGTCTTATAGGCCTTGAAGGAACTGTCCCAAATATTACTATTTTTTTTTAATTTTTGCTGTCACTCCAACCACCACCATCATCACCACCACCACAGCTAATACAACCACCACCACCACTACGGCTAATACAACCACCACCACACATCTCACACCTACAGATGCTGCAGAAGATCAGCGCCTCCAGTCTGAGGACAGGAATGGAAAGCTGAAGCAGATTCTGGTCAAGACCAAGAAAGATTTGGCAGATGCTAAGAAAAATGTAGGTTTTGTCATCTCAAGCATTTACTGTTATTTGTCCTTGCATTTTATAGCTCACTTTGAAAAAAAAGTTTAACCATTTAACCCCTATAGCGTAGCCGCGCAGATATCGGCGAACCCCTATAGCGGAGTTGTGCAGCATTTTTCCATTAGTTTCGGGAGATCCGCCATTGCACAGTTCTGAAGTGTTCATTTACGTTGTCAATTGTGAATTCTTATTAAACGAAAAATGAACTTCCTTCTGGTTTTTGAATGAAGAAAATCGATAAAATGGTTCATTATACTTATTCCACAGTCTCCAGCTATCATTTAAATGTATTCATTCACAATGTTATCAATGTTTAGCTTATCGGTTTTTATTGATAACATTTTTATTGAAATTACTTGATATTTTTGCAGAGTTATTTCCCTTTTCCTAGGGTTTCAGCTGGGGATTGGGGACTGTGACTCAGGGGTTAAATGGTTAAGAGTTTGTTATGCTTCCTGTCTTTGGTTTTCAGTCAATGAGTGTGACCAAGACAAGACCACAACACCAAGCGCTCCTACCACAAAGCCAAGCACTGTGTCACCTACCACCCCCAAACCTGATCACGTGAAAAACAACTTCACTTATTCTGATGGCAACGTGACCTGCATCGATCTCATTGGATCCTTTTCCTTTGCCATAACTTATGACCTCAAAGTAAGGAGCAAATTCTATTTAAGATGTATACTTTTTTCTATTGTCTAAATTGACTAATTAATGTATTTACTTTCCCAATTTTTGTATTTATAAATGTTAGAAAGTATATTAAGAAGGGAAAAATGGGCATGGAAACTGCTTTGGCTCAGTACATGTATTACTGTATAATGTTCGAATGCGAAATGTTTAAAGGGTATTCAAAAAAATTCCAGGGATTTGTTGGAGCAACTTAGTGGCATGGCTCTGAACTTTTGTTTAAGTGTTAAGATTCAACAATGATCAACTTTTGGAATATCATATTGCATAGACAGGGTTGTGAAGTGTAAATGTGCCACTCTCATTTAATCTCGGGTTAGTCCAACTGAAATGGGATATTTGTAGGGTATATATATAGACTTTGTTATTCCCATTTAACTGCAGACTGTCTGGATTTGGGAATAATCTTCCTTGGAGGGAAGTAGTTGTGTCATAGGTATTGCCCTGCCCAGGGACACAGTCATGTTTTTTTCTTTGAAAGATGCTGTCATGGATTCAACTTATTGCATTCTTATCAGGTGGCTTATTGTCATGCTGGTTGTCTCTTTGTACGACATGGTGAACGTTTAGTTCAACAGAAAAAAAGTATATTGTGTACTGTACTTGGATGTAATATTTTGTGGATCATCAAAAGAATGTGTGTATCTCGTTATTTGGTGTGCCTGCAATACATTGTATCTGTTGTAGGAATTTAAAATTGCATCTCATTTTGAAATTATATATATCTTCCCTACACTTAACTTAACATAAGTTTTGGTAAATCTGCTCTCTCCTTTCAAAGGGCAAAACCGACAAGGCAACTGCCTATGTGAATATGCCAGAAGTTCCTCAGTCTGACGTGACAGGTGACTGCAACCTAACTGAGAACAGCCAATCGTTGATGGTTTCCTTCTTTGACGACTGGAAGCTGGAGTACATCTTCGAGAGGGATGGCAAGAAGTCAGACTCAGAGGCTTACCATGTTTCCAACATCACCCTCACCTTTAAGTACGACTCTCACTTCAAAGATGCCAAAAGCGCAGGTATGTACTGATGATTGAAAAGAGGATTTACAGATAATTCTTTCCTATATAATGCTTGGGTGTGCAATATTATTTTGGACACACATTTTTATGAATGGTTGACCATAGATGTGGGAATCTCTCTTCAGAGATGTGTAAAATTACTGCAGGGATCTAAATTCAAAGGGAAACTCCACAGCTCTCAGTTGGATTTTTTTTTTTTTTTCAGTAATCGATGAGTCGATACTTTTTGATGTCTTATTGTCAGACTCCTTTGAAGTAGAATCTATGTGAAATTAGAATCTAGCAGCATAGTTCTTTGAAGATGATGTTAGTGGTGCATTTGATTTTATGTTAACTTATGTTCTCATGGTTGTGTATCTTTACAAAAACCAATTTGTATTAATTGTAGTTTTTGAAGGTTGAGTAGTAAGTATGTGTGTGTGCGTGTGTTTGATGCATTCTAAAAGCTTGGACGAGGCCTCATATATAATCTATATTTCTCTTGGGCATGGTTCTCGAGTCCAACAGGTGGATTATTCACGTATCTTGTTTTGTCCTCACGACCTTTCTCCGCCGATACTAATAATTACTGTCACTGCATGGACAGATTTTCTTTATTCAACTTCTTGTTTGTACCAGGACAATGAAGTCGATATATTTCCCTTTTTCCTCCTTCAGGTCAGATGGGGAAGGCGATGTACAGCTCGGACACTTACCTGAAGGCAACTACTGATGGCTACTACCTGTGTGACTCTAACGTGACCCTGTCCATGAAAGGGGAGGTCAGTAAATCAATGGCACAGTGAGAACATGCTTGATGCTTAACTGAGGGGTCTCCATTTCATATTTCAGACGAACCTAATTTCATTGTTGAAAGAAAAAAACCCTTCTTATTGTGAGTCAGAGTAGGGGAAAGGGTATGGGTGCATGCCTGCCATGTGCCGAAATACCTAACATGGCTTTCGTGAAAGAGATGGGGATATGAATCAAAATCCATTGGGTAGGGGGAAGGCAGTTAAACTCACTTGCTGCCGGGGTACTCTCGGCTGACCAACTGAAGACTGCCAGGCTTTTTGGACCATTTTCAAAAAATTATTGGGACTGTATTTATCGCACAAGACTCAAATTTGGCATGATTAAAGGCTTGAACCATACTGTTAAGCTATCGTGATTGTGCATTTCTTAAACGAATTTTTGAAATATCTCAAATTTTTAAAATTAACTTTTTTGCTTACTTGAGGTGCCTGAACTAGGCCTAGGAAGCGTAGGATCAGGGCCTTCATCCGAATCTACATCTAAGTTACTAAGGTCCCCATCACTCAAGTCTACACCTCTCTAAACATTTTTGTTAGATTCAGAACTAATTTTATAAGTAGGATCATTATGTCATCTAAATCTGATAGGTCTAAATCAGGCCCCTCATTCATGTATGGGTCCATGGGATCAAACATGTTTCGCTGTCATCTGGTCTCCATTTTGCCAAGCTAGACTTATTTCGGGTCTTCCAGGAGAACAAAAAATTTAATTTTTAGAATTTACCAAGGGAAGTCACTATGGTAATGCTGAATCAATAGCAGACTGGACCTCAGTAGCACACGCGCCAGTGCAGAGGCAGATACTCATCAGGCTGTAGTTGAAAATAAATGAAAAAGCCTGAACCGATGGGGTTCTGGCTTAGAAATGAACGGTCTCAAGAGTCGAACTGGTATGTGTCGGTAATAGCAGTAAGCTAGTTACGTAAAACATGTACTCAGTGGGTTAAACCTTCCTCACAGTAGATTCTTCATGTTAATTTCTCTTCACATGAAATAATTTTATCAATCCCAGGAATTTGATCCAGGCTAAACTGCAGTTTTGTTTTAAAGCATTTAAATAGTGTTCTTATTCCCCTTCATAGATTTCTTGTTATGTGTAGTTGTGTGCAATGATCTTCACCTCTCCTTGAAAATTTCAGCAAGTGAAGCTCACAACTAAAAATCTGAAGTACGTTGCATTCAACGACAAAGAAAGTGTAGACTTCAAAGGAAGCAGTAAGTAATTATAACAATGCTGTTTGCCTGTGTAACTCTCTCTCTCTCTCTGTCTGTCTGTCTCTCTCTCTCTTTTTTTTTTCTTCCTGTTTTATCCTCTTTTTCTCTCTCTAGCTTTTTCTTTATGTGGTGGTACTGTGGCCAAATGGTAAGAGTATTGTGCTCCCAATCCGAATTGGACTTCAGGCAATTGCATTGTGTCCTTGGGAAAGAGACTGTATACCATTTTTCCTCTCCCTACCCAGGTGCGAATTGGGTACTGGCATATTATGCTCGGAAATAAACCTACAACAAACTAGCATCCTGTCTAGATTATGTAAATTGACATTATTGAAACTGGCATAGGCTCCGGGTCTGTGGACCTCATAGGCCTTAAAGGAACTTTATTTTACTTTACTTTCTTTTTCTATGTGTCTTCAAAGAACCATTTGGGAATTTGACATGAACTGACTTGAAAGTGAAGTAGGTGAAGGATGGAAAGAGCAACATTTATAAAGATCAGAAATCTTTTCTCCTTTTAAAGTAAAATGGCAATTTAATTATTGTTGTTTTCTATTGGTGTCCACATAAGGTGGCCATTTTCTGTTGCATTCTCTTCAATGTCTTCTACTTTTGTTGCAGTCACGGAGTGCGAGGCTGATGAAGAGACGAGCAGCGTTGTCCCCATTGCCGTGGGAGCAACTTTGGCAGGTCTTGTGGTTATAGTCATCATCGCATACCTGATCGGACGACAGAGGTCACGCAAGACTGGCTACGAGTCGGTGTAAACCATTTCATGGCTTGTTTATTTGTCGACTCTCTCGTATGATTTTTGTGTGTTTGTTTCTAGATGTCTGTTCAGAATAGCTATGGCGTTTTATAGAAGGGCTTTTTTTTTCTTTCATGATAACTTTGATATTAACTATTTGTAGTGTCGTGCAACACATGGGAACTATTACTTGTAATTTATTATAGGTTTTCATTGAAAGAAAGAAACCGGCACGCTGCAAAAGAATCAAATTTTTGAAAGGGATAGATGTGAATAGTTACTGATCTACAGTAATTTTGGGCACTGTGGGAAGTTTCCATTTTGTTTGCTGTATGTAGATGAAATCATAGATGAAAAAAGAGCATTTGGGTGATGAGGATTTCCTAATCTTTGGTACAGTTGTTTCTTTGATAAGATTGAAGGAGGGGCTTGTAATGCCCTTGCCAGATGAGAGGATATTAAAATAAACGTCCAGTTTATGATATTTATCATTGTTTTTACAGCCACTAGAATTAAACAACTTAAGAACAATGGAAAAGGTATCTTGTTGAAATGTTAAATGACTGTTTTGAGTGTTGTTCTTAACATGTGTTTTATGAGGAGCTGATCGTTTTCAAATGGAATTTTGAGTTATATATAATGGTTGGTCCACTTGTACTATTATACAAAATGTATTTTGATCGTTATAAAAGAAAGTTGAAAGGGGGCTATTTTCATTAATTGTCGCCAAATGCTGTAGGCATTATTATGCTCAGAAAAGAAATACCTCAATGAGACCATTTTCTTTGGGATGAAATGAGGCAGTAGCTTTCGGTAGCAGGAAAGGCATAACGTTAAAATGAAACTGGTTATATAAGTGTTAAGGCCAACAACACTAAATGGCAGTAAAGTGTAGTTTCAGCATTCTTGAGGCACTGTGGAAATTACTTGCTGATGAAGTATTTATAATTCACGTCTTTCTGTCTATGTCTTTCCAGTGTGTGCGTGATTCTGTTTTGTTGTGTGATTATAAATGTGTGACTGCTTTTTTTTTTCTTATTTTTTTTTTAGTTCAGTATTGTGGTCTTCTACATCTCTTTGAATGAACTGTTGGGGCCACTTGTTTGCCAAAGGGAACGGGAAGCTATTGAGCATGTATTTTTGTCTTGAAAACTTCATTGAGAGATTTATTATATTTTTGTACTTGTAATTTGTAGAAGTGTGTTGGTAATATACTCATAAAAAAAAAAGTTTTAAGTGCTGCTTACTATCTGTGTCTTTGCAAGGGCTGCAGTGTATTTCAAAATTGTTTCAACTTACAAAATTTTGGACTTTGCAGTAGCCCTGACTGATTGAAGAAACACCGTCCCTCGGGGTTCTTCCATAAAAGAAAGTCTGTAGAGTGATTTTGTTCTGTTCATGAACCAGGATACTATTTGTTCATTTATTTATTTCACTTTCTTTATCCATATTTGCCTTGTCCTTAATCTTTCAATATAATATAAATAAGAATAAGGTAATGAGTAAAAAAAAAAATGTATATATCTTCTTGGTTTTTCTTTCGGGACGAATGCTTGCCCCCTAGCTGTCATGGCCATGAGTTTGGAACATTTTCTGCACCTAATACAAGTTTTTCAGTATTTTGGGCAGATGAATAAAACTGTAATGGCTGTTATCTTTCTTTCTCAGATGAAGTCAGCAATTGTCGTGACACGGTTTCGTAAGATTCAATCTGTAATCCTTTCCAACATTGTTGGTAGAAAACTATATTATGTTCCCTTTTGTTACTGTTACTCAGTGTGTGATGAACCCTTGTTTGATGAGGAGGAAATGCCAAGGGTATAGTTCTAGAGCATTGTTGTATCTCCAAAATGGCAGTGTTGAGAGAACTGGAATCAAACGTTTACGTCTTGTTACCGGGTTAGTATTTCACTTAATTAGAAAGGCAAAAAAAAAGAAGGAATTGAGTTTGCATTTGGAGTTACAACAATATGGCATCAAAATTTATCGTCAGCTTGTTTTAAAGGTATTTATATTGTTTTTTCATGAATTTGGAGACAGCAATTTTGCTATATTCCAGCGATGTTTTCATAATGTCAACACCAAAAAATGTCTTAATCATTAACTTTTAAAATTGTACTTCAAATTAAGGATAATTTCTTTTGAGTGATTCACAAGTCTGAAATGTTGAGATAGCAAGTGTTCCAGCTGAAAATTGGGCATGCCCATGTAAAATAGAGAAAACATCCGTTTACTTTCAGTGCAAAACAAAATAAATGACGTTGATACAGCAAGATTGATACCGCTATATGAATTGTCACAAGAATTGCTTCTTTGTGCCTTTTTTATTTTTTTATTCTACAGCCCCCGATGTTTAAGATAAAATAAGCCATAAAGGCTGAACCAAATGGAACAAAACAAAATAAATCTCTACCTCAAGCAGTATTTTATAATAAAACTTGTTATAGAAGGTAAAATGATAGTGGAGAATAAAACTTTTGTGCTCCACAAAGGATACTTTCGTGGTTAACAGAATACTGCTTCCATCTCTCACTGAGCAAGATCAGAAATAATTCTACTCAGTTAAGAAGTCTTTGAAACAAGATCAAGCACAAAATGCTGCAGAGACTATAGAGCACTAAAAAAAAAAGGGAAAATATTATTTCACACGTTGCATAGTTCCAAGGCAGTCTTAATGAGTTAATGAAGTGAATTATACTGGAGTGCATGCAGGTTTGCAAAGTTGGCGTGACTGTTGCAGAAAGCTGCTTCTACGTATTTTTTTGTTTTGCACTGAAGGCCCCATTTCCCAAAGGAAACTTCCCGCGCTGATCTCTCCGGCTTTTGTCTGCCACTCTCTGGCTGCCCTACCTGCAATATCACTTTCTCTGTTTTGCATTATTGGACCCCTGCTATTACCTTATACATTCTTGTAATAGTAATAGTGAGAACGGCATACTCCTAATGCACCAGTCGTGGGGAGGTGTGTTACAGAAGAAAGTATAATACTTCCTCTTCGTAGATGATCTGTCGCAAGCTAGAATTTATAGACACTTCCCAGCTAATGTCTTGCTGTGGGAGACCATCGCTTTCTCCTCTCATGAACTTTCACTGTTGTTGCTAGTTTAATTTGTGGGTTCAGTAAGAGATTAAAGAGACATTTGCATGCTAGGATAGCAGTGTGTTCAGTTTGTGCCATGGCCTTTCGCAGACAGAAATGTGTACATTTGACTCTTTCTCTTTGAAATTTAGATGTTTTCCTCGCAGGGTAAATCATCAGCTTATTAATTTGTTCACATGGTAATGTGCTTCATATCTGTAGAAACTTTTGAAGCTTAAGTCAGTTTATTAGATTTCTCAAATTAGGTAGACGCTTAAATTTTTGTGATATTTTTTTTTTCTGTATGGTTGACAGATTAAGGTATAAATTTTTTTGTACGGAATTAATTGAAAATGTGCGTGAAGTATCATTTTAATGTGATGCATATTGTTAAATTTCATATATTATTATTATTGTTTCATAACTGTCTTCTATTTTTATGCTTGAAAGAAGTAGTCGGATTATTCTTTGTGGCAATTTGAAAACATCAAATTCGTCTGTTGCTTGTCTTGTTTTCTTTGCCCTGATGAATGGGATAATTTGACAAGGCAAAACTGTCTGGGTTGTCCCTGAATGTGTGACATTTCCCTTGCTTACCATTTTCCATTCCTTGCATTGTTTCAGCAGCTTCTCATACATTTTAATTGGCACCAAGTACAGAAAAACTACTTGCCGTTTGTTGAAGGCAATGAAACAAAATTCACCTACTTTAATTTTTGCAATTACATATTTTATGAAAGACTCATTTGAAGGATGTTCCCTATTTCTGAAATGTTTAATGTCAGCTGGATAGGTCAGAAGATAAAGGGTCATTGCCACCAGGGTCTGAAGATGTAGCTTTTTCATCACCATTGGGATCGTGTCCAAATAATACACATGTAATAGCTCTAAATTCAAATTCCTGAGAGAGATGGTGCATTTATTATGTTACTTTCTGACCGGTTTTTCTTGTGGGACCCATCCTGGCGTTTCTCTTGTGACCCATCCAGCTGACCCGTTCTTCGGCCTTGCTTGTACAGATGTGATAACATTTTGTATTTGTATGTTTCACTCACTTCATGCTCCTCATCTCAGCTGTGTGTTAATTTTTTTTTATTATCATCACATTATTGTTGCACTTATATAATGTCATCATCTGATCAGATTCCTTATCATTTTCATTTTTTTCTTTTTGAGGGGGGAGGGGGGTGTCATTGTCATTCTTTAGACAATTTTATTTTTACTTAATGTTAATGCTACATATAAAGGGTTCCCTGGTATTACTCTTTCAAGGAAATATTATAGTTAGTTTTATCTTTTTCTTTCAAACAAAATAATCAGCTTCCAGAGAACAATGGACCAAAATACGTGGAAAGAATGCGACTAACTGATGGTCTTAAGTTGTTGTATCATCGGAATGTGCGAAAGCTTCTGTCCCGCTTCCTCCTCTCCAATAAAAATGTTCATTTCTGTCGTAGATTGGCATCCCCCCTTTTCCCACTCAACAGAGCATTCTTCTTCCTAGAAAGGAACTTGAGCTCATAGTATTTTAAGGGGAGGTAATATTTGATCCAAACTTTATGGAGGCGTTTGAGGAATTAATTGTGTAATTGCTCTGCTCACCGGAAATCTCTACTGTTCTAATGGATAGCTGTCTATTACTTATCCTTTCGTTTGGGCATTTGATAAAGAAGTACTTTTTTTGAGTTCACATAAATTCACCCACGAGGCAGAATTAATGAGTAATTTATTGTGTACACTTGCATGGGTAGTATGAGACCTACTACAGGTACAGAATGCCGTGGTCTCAATTAGAGTTGATCGGTATGCATGTTCGAAATTATTTTCTGTAGACACTGATAATTGATGATAGCTAGATAAGATCAGACTTTGACTTGGAATTTTAGGAAACTTTGATGCCATTAAATCTTCTTGTGGTGATGTTTTTTTCTCCAAAAATTTTTCATCACGTTCTTTTTCGTTGTTCGAACAGTTCTAGACAATTACTAAATTTCCATAAATAAATTGTTATTATTCCAGAATGTTTCTCCAGTGGCAGTGACATGTGGTCTGCCTCAGATTAATAAGACTTGATCTTTGATTGCATTCACTCCTCTTTCCCGTTCTCCCAAATCCCCATTCTCTGCCATCTGGCGTGTGATGACATGTAAATTGGGCTTAAAGATAAGTAGGCAGCGTAAGAAAATAAAGGCCTGCACACCAACTTGTTTTCGTCAAACTTACTGACATCAGAGAATTTGTTTGAAAAAATTTTTTTTTCATGTTTCTTGACTGATCTTCCTCTCTTTGGGGGGAAAAAGGGGACTAAGTGGAGAGGGATATTCCCTTATCTTCAGTAAATTTGCTTATAATTATTAATTACACATGTAACTGGTGTGTGTTTACCGTAAGGAACCAGGAGTCCACGCAATATTAGTCAGATATCGTGTCTTATCAATCTGAGGTCATTGGTGTTCGGAGAGGAGGGGACAACTTACGATGTAACATGTACAGTCTTCACAAAAAGTTAAGGACCAGTCAAAATAATAGGTGGCCTTTTCAAAAAATGGTAAAAAAAAGGACATTTATCGTGTGAAATGCGGTAGCCAGGCTAAAGGGGTCAATAGCGAATACCTTGACCACTGTGTGGATGGCACGTGCACGTCACGCAGCATGCTTGGCGTG
>JBDFRD010238266.1:0-11254 GCA_039654405.1 Bullina lineata
GGTCTAGAATGCATCTTTAACTGAAAATACATATGTTCCCCTGTATGATGCTTCAACTTCCACTTTAAAACATTCGGGTCTAGAATGCATCTTTAACTGAAAATACATATGTTCCCCTGTATGATGCTTCAACTTCCACTTTAAAACATTCGGCTCTAGAATGCATCTTTAACTGAAAATACATATGTTCCCCTGTATGATGCTTCAAGTTCCACTTTAAAACATTCGGCTCTAGAATGTATCTTTAACTGAAAATACATAATGCATGCATAAAAACATGAAAGTAAAAAAGAAAGACATAAAATAAATGTAAATAGAAGGAATAATGAAACAAAAGGAAAACATCAGCGATCACTCTGAGCAATGACTTCATCAAGCAAAGCTCCTTGTTTCTTCATTCAGCAATACGTTATATCAGAGCAGGACAAAAGCCTCAACAAATAAAATCATATAATAAAATAAACAAAAACAAAAATACAAAAATTTAGTCAAGCCATGTTGCATCTTTAAACAAAAATTCCTCAAACAGTTCACTAAAATTGATGTGATGTCATGAATCATTCCAGAGCTTATTTGAACACACACATAGACGCCGGTGTGCTTTGGATTCTAAAAGAGGATTTTCCAACACAACATGTGACGATGCCTTCGACAGCCCCCGACTCATGTCATGTTTGAGCTAATTCATTTAAAGGAATATCCAATCCCTCATGAATATGTGAGTAAAGGTTCATAGTTTCTTAACGCCAGCCTGTAAAGTTGACATGTCTGTGATCATATTGAACAATATCAGTAACAAAACAAAAAGTTTTAAATTACAAAAAACAAAGGAATTCACTTCAAACCAGAAATATTCTTCAATGGCTGTCTTGGCATTTATGGCAGTCCAAACTCACATTTTACATAAAATATAACAAAAAGGAAGAGAAAGGGTAAGTGATGAGTGAGACGATCAGGAATGTTTATCAGCTGGGCGTGCGGTAACAATGTGAGATTACGCAAAGCAGCTAACACTAACACAATCAAAGAAGCTATCCCATAAAAATCCACAAAAACAAACCAACGCTCATTACTGTCTTCAACGGGCAAAGCAAAGGTGAAGCCCAAGCCGCATCGAAGAAACAGTTTTGGAGTCCAAAAAGAGGACTTATCTGGTCGACTGGCAGGCAAGGGAATGGCCAGCAGAAAAAAACATTACACGTACTCTCAACAACAATTAATTAATAAAAACAAATGTAAATCAGTCTGAACCGTTGTCATGAAGGGCATGGAGATGCCAGCGGGGCAAGCATATAGACACACACACCCTCATTCACTTTTTTGCATTCAATGTGAGATTATGTACATATAAACTAAAGAGGAAACAATGCAAATGGCAATCACAAGGAAAACAAGCTATCCCAAAGAACACAAGGACAAGCCAACGTGTCGACAATTGCTGTCTTCAATGGGAACAACTAGAAAAGGAGCAATAACAACAAAAACAATTGCACAGAAGAAGAAAAGAATAAGAATTAGCTTAGTTTAGAGCCATGCCGAGTCTTGATAGACAGAAGAAGAAGTAGTAGATGCACAGAGCTTCACCAGATAATGCAAGAAATGGAAAGGCGCAGACAGTATAGCACCTCAAATTAGACGTAAATGGTATGAAGAAGAATAAGAGAGTGAGAGACAGTATATAAAAATAGGAACTGAAGAGAAACAAAAAAAAAACAAAAAACAAACAAACAAAAGAAACAGGGCCTCCATACTACAGAAATCTGAAAGAAAATTTCTCAATTCACTTCAAAGGCAAACATTTTGCATACATTCATTGCTACTAAGGTTGACTATTATAACACTAGGCATGTAAAGAAAACAGTAACGTACAAATAAAGACTGTACGTAAAACAAGCATCCACTATCATAACACTAAGCACGTAAAAAAAACAGTGATAGCTTTTAAACTTGTTGTTTCCTGTCCTGGTCATTGGCTATGACTCGACATTGACATTCATGGACACAAACTTGGCACATCTAAAAAACACAGACAACATAAATCAAAGGGCACGGGTCATTACAGAAATTACAGGTCGAGCACACAGACTATGTAAATTATGAGAGGACAAGGTCATCAAGGTAAGTTAAAAAAAAAGTAAAGTTCCTTCAAGGCCAATAGAACCGGAGCTTATCCCGGTTTCGGTAGCATGAAGCGGAACAGATGATTTTTAAATCATCTCCAAGACAGGACGCTAGTCTGTCGTAGGTTTACTTCCCCAGCAGAATATGCCAGTACCCAATTCGCACCTGGGTGGGGAGAGGAAAAATGGTGTAAAGTGTCTTTCCCAAGGATAACATGGTCACCTCCTGGATTCGAACCCTGGGCCCTTGGATTAGGGTCACCAGATAAATGAGAGACAAATCTGAGGCAAGAGGCAAAAACAAATGGACCACAAAAAGGGTGACATTTAGTATTGCATTTTAAGCTCCAGAAAGCCCCCCCTCCCCGTTATTGCTTCCTCGTGTTTAGAGTTTGTTTTTCTTTCCTCTCTTCAATTAGGACAGGGATCATAGCACTATGGGCCTATAAATATCTAGGAGATTCTAGGAGGTTTTCAAAAAGTTCTAGATCGCTCTCTAACTAAATATAAAAATAAATAAAGAACGTTTGTAAAAATCATTCGATACTTCGATCAATTACTCGCCCGACTGCCTGGCGATCGTCATGTCTGGTTTAGCAATTTTGACTATGAAAATTAATATATCAGCAAGTCTGCCAAATATTTAGAAGATTTTAGGAGAAATTGAAAAATTCTAGGATACTTTAGGAGATTCTAAGAGGATTATTTCTTCTAGGAGATTTTAGGAGATTCTAGAGTGCTACGACCCCTGAATTCGAATCTAGTCCAGAAAACTGATAGCAGCTTCCTGACAGGTGAGCACGAGGTGAGAAGTCCACAGACTTCATACAATACCAGACCCGCCAACTTTTCACAAATCAAATCAGGGACACAAAACTCAGAGAGAGGGAATGTTATGTGCACACAAACACACATAGTTGGAAATACATTTTATAGCTTTCTTTCACTTCCTTTAAGAAACACACATATAGCTAAAAAATAGGAAATACGAGCTGGGCGGAAAATGCAAATAACCAATAATCACTCCAAAACCCGAAAACTTGCAAATCCAGTCACTTTTAGCCCTTATTATGAGGGTTTAACTTGAACGTCTGATCCCGGACATTCCAGGAAAAATTGGAATGGTTGGCAGGTCTGCTACATACAAAACATTGAGTCAGGTAGTAAAGTTCCTTCAAGGCCAATGAGGCCCAAAGAGCCGGAGCTTATCCCGTTTTCTGTAACATGAAGCGGAACAGATGATTTTTACATCCTCTCCTAGACAGGACGCTAGTCTATCATAGGCTAACTTCCCCAGCAGAATACGCCGGTACCCAATTCGCACCTCGGTGGGGAGAGAAAAAAGTGTAAAGTGTCTTTCCCAAGGTCACCTCCCGGATTCGAACCCTGGACCCTTGGATTAGGAGTCCAACGCTCTAACCATTCGGCCACAGCGCCACCATGAGTGATGTATTGTGGGCTACAGTATGTTGGTCGTCAAGACTGCTTCTGAGATAAGAACAGTGAAGCAAGGGAATGGAATAAGAGAAGAAATGGACTCAAGCGATCTAAACAGGAGAGAAATATTGCACATTTTTTTTATTTAAAAAAATATTTAGTCTCTCTATCTCAGCACTCCCTGGCCACTAATTAGAAACAGCTCGTCTGAAATAAACTCAAGCCCTCGAAATACTTCGACAGGAAACAGAACACACTGCTGGTGAAAAAAAAGCACGTAAAAAATTTGGTAAGGTGTTTCCTCATCAAAAACATCTTTTCAATGCAAAGATGAAGATGACAATGAAGATGATGATGATGATGACGATGGTGATGAGGCAGTAGAAAAACGTTGATGACAACACCACTAATGTTGTCAGTGATCACGATGAAAACAAAATCAGAAGCATTTGGCAATTCATTCATAAAAAAAAATTGTTTGTAATAATGACAATGATGATGATAACGATAACGTGTCCTCTATAAGAAAATAAAAAATACAGGAATATTAAAAATTGAAAAAAAAATCGTAAAGCATGAATGACTTCCACATCATAAAAAAAAAATAAATATCTTCCTATACAAACATACAAAAAAAAGTTATAAATCACTCTAAATTTAAAAAATGATAATAATAATACTAAGTAAAATCCCAGGTATAGCAGCAAGCATAGCAACAACGATTTATAAAAAACAAAAAACCCCAGCTGTCTACTTGTCCAGCAATGCATCAGACGAGGTGTCCCCAGCCATGGACGATGTGTCGAAGGACGTGCTCTCCACTTTAACGAACGTGCCCAGTAGATTCTGAATTTCCTCCAGCAGAGGTTCGCACACTTTGTTGTAGCCGATCTCGTCTGTGAGGTGCAGGAAGTCATACATGACGGAGCGGTTGATGATGTGTTCGCTGTTCATGAAGTCTCGGTCCTCTAGCTTGAGGAAGGTCACGGCCGACTCCCGCTGGAGTTCATCGGCCAGACGTTTGTTGATGGCAGCGTGTTTCTCTCTCAGCGGGTTTGGCTTCTCTCCCCTTGGTAAAAGACCCTGAGGAGATGAGACAGTTTGCTGGTTAGGACTGATAACACAGAAGACTGGTGTGACAAAGTCACTGATGCAGACATGCCAACCCCATTTGGTTCGAATTACTGACTTAATCCTCTTCATTCCCGGAGGACCACAGGGCTGCAACCACTGCTCACCAACAGACAAGATTCTGAGTAGTTTTCTTCAGCTGGGGGGCCACGAAAATCCAGCTGCTTTTGCTTCTTTTTCTGTGCATTTCCTCCATGTTTTCTTTAACCCCATTTGAGGCTTGGGTTAATCACGAGCTGAACTTGCAGTAAAATGAGGACCCAAAAGAATAATTTTACAGCGTACAAGGATAACACCAGAGAACGAAGAACGCAACGTCAATGAGATTTAAAAGCATATATTCATTGCTTCCTCGCCGTAATTTGGCCGTAACTGCCCGTAAATCATAATTTCTGACGGCTCCCCATAATTTCTTACGGCAAACCTGTAAAGTTGACATGTCTGATGGTGTAACTGTCAGCCTAATCCCTGGACCAGCGAGGTCATGGTCCACTGACTTACCATGACAATAATGTAGGAGTCTGGCTGCTTCTCCTGCAGTGCCGACACGATGGCCAGGATGCCCTCGGTGATCTGGTCCGCACTGTCTCCGTGGTTGTTGGTCCCCACATGCAACACAATCACCTAGAGCATGAGGACAAAAAACTGTCAAAAATCATGTTCTATAGACAGGCATTTGTTATTTTGTTTCTTTCTTTGTCTGTTCAGGAGACACATTAAGTCAAAGGCAAGACACCAAGAGTACCATGTCTAAGATGTAGGGTGGCGCGGTGGCCAAATAATTAGAGCGTTGGACTCCTAATCCAAGGGTCCATGGTCCGAATCCGGGAGGTGAGTGCGTTGTGTCCTTGGGAAAGCACTTACACCATTTTTCCTCTCCCCACCCAGGTGTGAATTGGGTACCGACATATTCTGCTGAGGAAGTAAGCCTACGACATACTAGTGTCCTTCTAGGAGACGATGTAAAAATCATCTGTTCCTCTTCACACTACCGAAACTGGAATAAGCTCCGGCTCTATGGGCCTCATAGGCCTTTTAAGAGAACCTTCCTTCTTTTTTTTTTTTACTTTGGGCATTTTTAACCTCCTTAGCAAGATGAATCAGGTATGTTGCTTTCCAGGTAGAGTGCTTATCACTTCAAAAATATTTAAGTCAGCACTAAGAGGGTTTAAAGCATTTTTTTTGTTGTTGCCCTTCGTCCATTTTCCATTCTTTGGTTTTGTATTGTTTTTCCACTTCATTATTATTATTATCATTATTATTGCTGTTATTTTTTTTGTTACAATTTTATTACAATCAGTTCCAAACAATGAATAATATAAGTTCTATGGAAAAGATTTTACACTAGAAAAAAAATAAAAACAAAACACTGCATTTTTGTCTACATGCACCTGTGGATAATACTGCTGTATAGATACCTTTGGTTTTATTTGGTCTAGCTCTCCGTTTTGTATCCTCCATAGTACATGCTGGGTGCGATCACCACCAATACCGAAGTTGAGGCAGTGAAGAGGTTCAAACATTTGCTTCCATAACTAGATGTTCCGCACCAGAAATTACAAAGAAAAGAAAGAAAAATAAATATGATTCACATTTTCTAAATATGCTTCTTGAGGTCAAACAATAATGCATCATCTTCTAACCAGAACAACAGGAAATAACTGATTAGATTGGACAATCCTGTTTTCTCATCCAGTTGTAGACATGCCAACCCCGTTTAAGGCTTGGAGTAATCACGAGCTGAACTTGCAGTAAAATGAGGACCCAAAAGACTAATTTCACCACGTACAAGGATAATACCAGAGAACGAAGAATGCAAAAGCAATGAGATTTAAAAGCATATATCCTCGCCATAATTTGGCCGTTATTTCTGAGGGCTCCCAGTAATTTCTTACACTCAGCACGTTAAGTTGGCGTGTCTGCAGTTGTGATGAAAGAATAAAAGCAAATGGGCTGAAACATTGTATCCACAAGAAATAACGGACTCATTCTCAGTAGGAATAAAGGGCCAGAAGAATATAGACAGGAAAATTGAGAATATATGGAAAGAGTTATAGAAAATATACCATTACAGGTTGGCTGCATTTATAAATATATATAAAAAGAGTTTGAACAAGTACCTGAAGCTGAGACATCTGTAAAATGATGGAATCTCCAATCATGACCACCTCAGCTTCTTTCTCCTTCGCATCATGGAGAAACCAGTTGTGCTGAAATAACATCAAATCATGTTACAAATTGGAGCCTTAAAGTTCAACATGAATCAAATTATGCCTTAAATTTCAAAATGAATAAAATCATGCCTTAAATTTCAAAATGAATCATGAAGATTGTGTGTCCAATTTCAACATTATTTAAACTCCACACAAAAGCAGAGTGCATTTCATTAAGCTTACATATATGAAAAGAAATTAATTCTTATATACATATTTGACTTGTATTATAAAACGGAAACCTGTACAACGCAAAAACGTAAAGCAAAATGCTCTCCCAACTGAGCAAGCAACCTGTACAAGACAAAAACTGTCTTGCACCAGGTTCCTCTGAAACACGTGCCGAACGATGAAGAGTCTTTCATTTTACTGACCATGGAAGAAAATCGCGGGAGAAAGATCACAATCCCTTCGTGCCCCTCGCTGCTAGACCGCAGGAGCCATAAAATTTTATGCAATTTTACTTGGCTGGGGGCGGCTTGCGGCTTGGTACTGAAGCACGCGGCTTTAGATTGACTAACCACAAGTGTCGATATTGTGTGATATAAAACTAGAGCACTGCAGCTCGTGAAAATGAGCCTTTGGTTTTTACCAACAGTAAAACAGGTCTGAGGTCCCATCATCTCTCGCTTGTTTTGCGTCCAAAGAACCAATCATCAGCGTTTACTCCGGGCTATCTGATAAACATGTATCAGGAACTCACAGGGAATAGGTTTACATTTGTACATGTATTAGCATTTTAGATGAATGGCTGCCCCCGCCCACCCCCTCCCCCCATACAAGTCCCATGCAATGACCCTGCCTAAGACGGAAATTTATTTCCCCTTCCCTTCTATAATATCCGTCTTGGTCAAGCTTGACTGTTTTGTCATTGGTGCTACATCTAGACCTAGAGTATAGATCTGGAGTCTAGATGTATAATGTTATATTCATTATATTATTATGCAGGAGGATTATTGATTATAAAGATCTATCTTGTTTTTTATTGAAATAAATTAATGTTTGTGGGTCCGCCAAATGTAGGCTACTCAGCACAGACTCCAGAAGAAAAGAAGGACTTGATATAGATCTAGATCTGTACTTCAACCTGAATTCATATGGATCTAGACTCAAGCTCTAGTGATAGCTAATACTGCCACATCCCACTGTGTTCTATCCAGGCCTAGGCTACTCACTGAATGAATCACCCATACTTTCACTTACCAAACTCATCCACCTTCCATCTCCCTGAACATCTTCTACAGGTTGGGGATCAGAAGCAGGGTTTGACATATTAATGGCTGCTAGTGCAAGTTGTCAATATTTCGGTTTTTGTTGTTGTTTTCAGTGCAAATGGCCTAGGCCCTTCTCGTCTGATACTTCTTGACAAAACAACGAATTGAAGCTTCTCCGGTCTCCAGCAGAGGCAGGCAAACTGTACAGGAAGTGATTTTTTGGTTTTATTTTTGTAGGTTTTTAGAGGTTTCAGTAAAAATATGGAAGCTATAACGAAACAAAAAGTAACAATGAACTTAAATGAACTCACTACCACCGTTTGACCTCGGTGTAAATAAAATATAAAAACATTCAAATATAAAATGAATCAAATATAAATCTTAGATCTAAATGGCACAAACAGACACTGATTTTAATAATAATAAAAGGGGAAAGCTGTTAGATATAGAATCTAGATTACAAATCCTCCTGCCGTGCTCTCTCAATCTCAAGTTTTGATCTGACTGAACATCTTGACCCGGCTGATGAGGCCTGCTTTCCCTGCAGAACGATGCACTTTATGTTTTGGGGGAGCTGATGAAGGTGGAGGACGTGGAAGGGTACCAGGGAGGAGGTGGTGCTGGTGGGAAAGAGGGAATTAACACAGTTCGGAAATGAGCAATGTTGAGACAGGCCTATTTCTATAAAAATAGATGATGATGTTGGTAGTAATGATGACGGTGGTGTTGGTTGTGGTGTTCGTGTTGGTAGTGGTGTTGGTGGTGGTAGTGGTGTTCGTGGTGGTGTTGGTAATTTTGTTAGTGATGTTTTTGGTGTTGGTATTGGTCGTGGGTGTTAATTGTGTTGTTGACTGTTACACTGTACTGGTGATGTTGGCTGGTGGGGTAGTGTTGAATTTGTCCGTGATGGTGTTGTTAATGTTGTTGTTCACTGTTGTTGTATTGGTGGTGATGGTGGTGTATGTTGGTGTTGAACGTGTAGAGGATGTTGGTAGTGTTGATTGTGGTGCTGGTGATGTGTTGGCACAGGTGTTGTTGGTTTTGGTGGTAGTGGTTGTTGTGTTGGTGGTGTATGTGTAATAGTCGTGTTGTTGAGGTTAGTGTTGATGATGATGATGGTGGTGCTGGTGGTTTTGGTGTTGTTGTTTTGGTGATGGTAATGATGTTTGTGGTTGTTCTTGTATTGGAGGTATCGTGGTGGTGTTTGTGGTGTTTGCGTTGGTTGTGGTTTTGGTGGTTGTGCTGTACCTGTTGGTGTTTTGTACTTGCTGTCGTGGGTGTCAGTGGTGCTGTTGGTGGTACTGGTGTTAGTGGTAGTGCTTGCGGTCTTGTTTGTGGTGTTGGTATAAGTGTAGATGTTGTTGGTGTTTATTTTGGTGGTACCGGTAGTGGTGTTGTTGTTGGTGTTGATCTTGATGATAGTGGTGTTGGTGTTGGTGTTGATCTTGATAATAGTGGTGTTGGTGTTGGTGTTGATCTTGATAATAGTGGTGTTGGTGTTGGTGTTGGTGTTGGTGTTGGTGTTGGTGATAGTGGTGTTGGTGTTGGTGTTGGTGACGGCAGTTTTGTTGGTGGTGTTTGTGGTGCCGTGTGTTGGTGCCAGTCTTGGTGGTTTTATTTGTTTTTTGTTGTTGGTGCTGATGGTTTCGGCAGTATTCTTTGTCATGTACATAGTTTTGTTTTTGGTGTTGGTCTTGGCGACATAATATGTTAGTGGTGATGATGGTGGTGGTGGTGGTAGTGGTGGTGGTGGTGGTGGTGGTGGTGGTGGTGGTGTTAGTGGTGGTTGTAGTGATGGTGGCAGCAGCAGCAGCAACAAGAGCAACAGCAGCAAAGTCATCATCATCATCATTCTGCTCTTCCTCCTCCTCCTCTTCCTCCTTCTCCTCCTCCCGCTGCTGCTCCTCCTCCTCCTCCTCCTTCTCCTCCTCCTTCTCCTCGTCCTCCTTCTCCACCACCTCCTCCTCCTCCCTTTTCTCTAACTCTGAACGTTTAAAATAGATAAATAAAAAAGCTGGTGGAGCTGCCTGTCGGCCTGTTGTCGATCCCTACAGCTACTTTGTCAGATCTGTCGCAAAATGGTCAGGTATGGTTTCTTTATGTAGTGAAGAGGGAGGAGACATGCAGTAAGCCTACGTGTTATGAGATTTGCTTTAACTCGTGGCGTCCTTATTCCGGACTATCATCAGCTCAGATGCTGTTGAGTGTCACTGGGCATTTATTCACTCAGAATTTATGTTTCATTCTTTATGAGGGTCCCCTGGGAGATTAAGCTTTTGCATGCTTCTGAACAGAGATTTGAATTCCTGACGGCGACTGTGCTCATGTTTGTCCCTAGGCTAGATACTTAGTATGTATTGTTCCCACCTTGCTGTGAATTTAGTACCGGTACATTCTGCAACGGGAATTAGATCTAAACATTCAAGAGACTGGAGTCTTGTATGAAAGGCGATAAACTTTAACCCTTCTTACGCCATTGAAACTGGGATAAGCCTCGGCTCTTCATAGGCCTTGAAGTAACTTTTCTGGTACGTGAACCCGGAACCTCAAGTTTCACTATCAGTCGCGCTACAAGTGAGCGAAATGAACGCCGTGTTTCAACTTTCTGAGTGCGAGCTGTTAGGCTGTTAGGTGGAATGAGGAAATGATTACTGAACAAGCATTTAAAAACAAATTTCACGAGCGTTGTTTAACGATTATTAACGTCGCTCCCAAAAATGAAAGTTAACATTAGTTTTAAACATATTTAAAATACGATATACACTGTATCTCCTTCTTTTCCTTTTCCTTACACGCTAAGTGCAGCCAGTTCATTTTCTTTAAAACAACTACGAGTGCACTGTAAGCAGACAGAGGCGATGTGGGATCTCTCTGCGGGTTGTGCGTTGAGTACCAGATGCCTGCAAAACTAAGTGCGTCTGGATAAAAATGAATTCTTTTCATCACGTTAATGATGTTTTGTTTCACTTTCCATTTTCCGCATGTTATCTTTCTGCTTCTTTTGCAGACATCGCCAGAGAATGTTCAGTGTCTCTTGCCTCTTCATCTCCTCCCCCAACCCACCCACCTCTCTCTCTCTCTCTCTCTCTCTCTCTCTCTCTCTCTCTCTCTCTCTCTCTCTCTCTCTCTCTCTCTCTCT
>JBDFRD010238375.1:0-11253 GCA_039654405.1 Bullina lineata
GTTGTATGAGAAAAAGAGAGAGAGAGAGAGAGAGAGAGAGAGAGAGAGAGAGAGAGAGAGACTGACAGAGAGAGAAAGGGAGAGAGAGGGTGAAAAGGGTATGCTATTGTGTGCGCGAATGAAAGAGATATACTGTGGGTAAGGGAGAGAGACAGAGAGAGGAGGGGTGAAAAAAGAGGAAAAAAAGGGGGGGGGGCACGTCTGAGGAGATGAAGTGACACTTGGCAGCTCTTAACCTTTCGTGTCAATACATGACCCATCTTCGACTCGATGGAGGTTATTGGCACACTTTTCCAGGTCCTTTAAAAGAATTTGAAAAGACTTTCTCCTCTTCCTGCTTACGCAACAAATCATGTACATGTATAAAGGTCAATCGAAATGCTGACCTTAATAGTCTTGGTCACGCATGGTCTTTTGCACGCCATTCCACAAGAGTACCGAGCATGCCAGGCCCCAACAATAGCATCAACATAACAACAGATGTAATGATATAAATTATTATATGTGCGTAAAAGTAAAGTTCCTTCAAGGCCATGAGGCCCACAGAACCTGAGCTTTTTCCGGTTTCGGTAGCGTGAAGCGGAACAGATGAATTAACTTCATCTCCTAGACAAGACGCTTGTCTATCGTATGTTTACTTCCCCAGCAGAATATGCTAGTACCCAATTCGTACCTGGGTGGGGAGAGAAAAAATGGTGTAAAGTGTCTTTCCCAAGGACAACACGTTCACCTCCCGGATTCGAACCCTGGACCCTTGGATTAGGAGTCCAGCGTTCTAACCGTTCGGTCACCGAGCCACCATAATATATAGATCTATATGTGCGTAATGAGTTGTTTTTTTTTCTTACATTTGACACTATACGAGTCATTGCAGGAGCTGCTGAATCTGCATGACAGAAATTTGTTCCACGATTTAAAAAGCGCTAATATACTCTGGCGACTCTTGGGTTGTTTGGGGAATTCTAGAACTACATGCACTGGTGGCGTGGTGGTTGAATGGTTGAAGCGTTGGACTCCTAATCCAAGAGTCCATTGTTCGAATCGGGAAGAGGCTGTGTTGTATCCTTGGGAAAGACACTTTACACCCTTTTTCCTCTTCCCACCCAGGCGCTAATTGGGTACCGGCATATTCTGCTGGGGAAGTAAACCTACGACAGTCTAGCATCCTGTCTAGGAGATGAAGTAAAAATCATCTGTTCCGCTTCACGCTACCGAAACTGGGATAAGCTCCGGCTCTATGGGCCTCATAGCCCTTGAAGGAACTTTACTTACTTACTTTTCATTCAACCCATACACCGAAAGGTAGAGTTGGGGACAGATAAAGTAAGTAAGTAACTTTTCATTCATAATGCACATGTTTTTTGGTTTTATTTTTGTCTTCAGGAGAAAACGTCACTTGTCTAAATGTTTATTCTGACTCATTCTATCTATCTATCTATCTAATCCTCTTTGTACTAAATAGTACACAAGGCTTCCACCAGAGCTCGCCACCGATGCCGATCGGCTGAAACTCGTTCTAAGCGGATTCTGACTTATTATCAATCAACGAAAGAGCTGCTGTAGTTTTAAACACAGAAATTATGCTCCAGAAAAATATGATATTACAGTAATTTTAATCTTGCTGTGAAAAGTATGAGAAACATTGTGAGTGTGTAGCCAGTCTCTTCATTTGAGAAAAATAATGCCTTAACAAGAACTAGAATATTGTTATAAAAAGAGACAAACTACCTTCATTTGATACCTGAAGCAGACTGTTACTGAGTGGCAGATATATTATATTTATGATATAACTGTTAATAACGTGTATCAGTAAAGGTTAAGGACAAAACACTGGATTCAAATCTACAAGAATATTCTAGTGTTAATGTGTCATTAAAACATTACAAACTTACGTTCTAGAAGCTGGAGAGGTAGCAAAGCATGGCACAGTAGCATCATCTTTTGAGTAAAAATATACAACATAAAAACAGAATAAAAATATTTCTTGTTATTTTTTACTAAAAACATTTTAGAGTAAAAGAAAAATGTATCAGGTTCATATTGAAAAACAAATCAAGATCGTACTAAGAGCAAAAAGCATCCTCGGATTTAGTCTAAAATATAACAAAACATTGAAAAATAAAGAAAAATGAAGTCAAACATCTTCATTGCAGGTAGGGCCTGCACTGTCCTCTGTCAAATCAAGATTAAAAACACTAAAACATTTACTTCACTGAACATTGTAAAGGTGTACAATGTATTTCACACTGTTATTATTATAAATATTAATCATAATGCTGTAAGCACAACCAATATACAATTTTCTCCTGCCCCATAATGACAGCATCAAGTAGTAAAGGGAGGGATTGACAAAAGAGAGAGAGAGAGAGAGAGAGGCAAAATGCAGATAGAATAGCATTACTATCAATATAATACAGCAATATTCAATATTCTATTTACAGGAGAAATATCTCACCATCGTCCCAGTTCTCATCATCGATGTGATCAAACGAGATTTCTGAAGACTTTGGTAAATCTGTGTTTCCCTTTAGAGGTTGGCCATTTTCCGTAAAGTCTGAAAAAAAAAACAAACAGTTAGGTTGGCTCTTGATCCTTTCTGCCACTCGTGCATGTAATGCGTCCGTAATTTAAAAGATTGAAGTCTCCAACCACTCAGCAACAAAAAGGAAGTGTAACTCTTTAAGATTGTGTTTCCATTATAAGTTTGTACACATCGTGTTCCCCCTCCCTCTTACACTAGACTGCATCCTTTTTTTTAAACACGGAACTGGCTCTATGGGCCTCACAGACCTTGAAAGAACTTTACTTCTTTCTTTGATATTAGAACATTTTAATAAAACGCATGTTTCAAGAAACAGAAAATATGGGACACTGTCAAAAACAAACCGTCTAATATACTGTTACTAGATCTAATAAAAATCATAAAAAATAAAGGCTTTGACATTTTTTCTGTTTTATGAGCTAACAATCAATGTTGACATGTCATGTGATACACATACCAAAGATTCTTTTCTTGTCGACAAGAGTTCTTTCTGGGCAGTGGATCATGTGATATCTGAGTTCTGCTTTATGAACTTCATGACTGGCATTGAATGGGCACACAGCTAACTCCATTGTCGGGAAATTCTACCAAAAATTCAGATGCATACAAATTAATCTTTACAATAAAACAATAGAAATAAGATTTAGTTGGTTTGCATTAGGGACAACACAAAAATAAAGAATTCAAACTCATCAAGGTTAATTGACTGAATGCTCGACAAACTTTGTTTTACAAGAAAATAGGCAAAAAAGCAACAAAATATATGGAATCCAATCAAGTTCATGTGGCACGGAGGCCGAGTGATTAGACTAGCTAGAGCATTGGACTCCTAATCCAAAAGTCCAGGGTTCGAATCCGGGAGGCGACCATTTTGTGTCCTTGGGAAAGACACTTTATATCATTTTTTTCTCTACCCACCCAGGTGTGAATTGGGTACTAGCATATTCTGCTGGGGAAGTAAACTTACTACAGACTAGGACATGAAGTAAAAATGATCTGTTCCGCTTCACACTACCGAAACAGGGATAAGCTCCGGCTCTATGGGCCTCATTGGCCTTGAAGGAACTTTAGTTGTTTTTTTTTTTTACTTTTTACTCATTAAGTGCATATATTCAGAAAGCTAAAAAACGGTGAACAGATGTGTTGTTTCCTCTATTTAAAAAAAAAAGGCTACAGTACAAGAAGCTGATAAAACAATGACAACAAAACAACCAAAGAAAACAAACCTTTCTGCATTTCATGAGATGGTACGGCATCCTCAGTGGTAAGATCATGTGTGACTTGTCATAGGGACACTCTACTGGAGTGTTCGCCTCCAAAGCTAGCATCGTCTGATTCATCTTTCACGTATGCTACAGGAGACAAAAAATATATAAAACACATTTTTTTTAAATTTTGTTCAGTAAGAGTAAATAAGCCATCTTAGAGGAAACTGAGTGAGACATAATAGATTTGGAGAAAATTAATGAGAGACTTTCCATACAATATCTCTCCATCAGTTGCATGTATATAAATCTAGGAATGTTATAATTGTTGGCAATTTTAAGAAATAGATCAATGAGTTTGTACACATGCAATTATAGCACAATTATATTTGCTAAACATCATTAAAGAAGTGTCAAGTAATTAGTATTCACATTGAGGTGTAATTAGTAAAAAGAAGATACAATAAATGAAAGGAATAGAAGTGGTTAGGTGTATGAAAGTATTAAAATACATGAAACCTAAGACGGTAAATAAGATTACTCCAGTCTCTGATGAAACTAAGTGAAATTTGTGTTGTAATTTACATGACAATGATGATTGATCTGGTTGTTCGTTGCAAACATCATAAATCATAAAAAAAAAACAGAAAAAAAAACAGACAAGATTTTAAAACGTTGAAGAACAGTGTGTTTCGTCTAAGTTATAGTGACATCTTGATTGCAGGTCCACTGGAATTGCATGCCCCAAGCAGAAAAAAGCTGGGCAAACAAACATTAGGTCTACAGTCTACAATCAATATTGAAGTGTGCAATGATGCTCAAGTGGGGCAAATTATTGGCTACTGGGACCATATTTAATTTAGAAATTAATAAAGCTCAAACTCAAATGACCTAGCGCCTCTGTAACATGAAGTAATTATAGATCTAAATGCTTTCTCCCAGACTCTAAATTGCAAGCCAAGCTTATGATTATGATTAATAATAAGCTATAAAAAAAGTAATGGTCTAATATAAAATCTCGTTGTGAGGTTTTCCAAACGCGGTGGCATTGCAAGAATTCAAGGGTTAGGGTTAAGGGTTAGTGATAGGGAAGGGTTAATGATAGGGTAAGGGTTAGGGTTAGGGGTGAGGGTTAGAGATAGGGTAAGGGTTAGGGTTAGGGGTAAGGGTTAGTGATAGGGTAAGGGTTAGTGATAGGGCAAGGGTTAGGGGTGAGGGTTAGTGATAGGGTTAGAGTTAGGGATAAGGACCCTCTTTTTTATCCTACCCCACCAAAGAAAGCCCTCTTCAGTTACTTGGGGTTTATAATGAGACCGCGTTCGGAAATCCTTCCTAGTTGTGACATTACTCGTTATAATTTTATGACAAGTTAAAAAAGTAAACAAACAGCGTTGCGTTGGTCAGCCACCACAGTTGGCAGGTGCCGATTAGCTCCTGTGGCATGGTTTAGGATAGCCTAGATCTATCTAGATAAATATATATATAGATCTAGATCTATATTCATATTTGCATTGTAGTTATAGGTATAGCATTCAGCCCATTTGTGTGTCAATAATATATAGAATCTAAATGCGAACAAAGAGAAGCTGTTTTACGCAGGGCTTACAAAATCTTTGCGTGTCGTCACGAACATGTGATTTTGAGCGATCTGTCCTTTTCTCTGATGATAAAAATAGAATACAGTGTATAATTTGTGTCGCGAGGGGAAATCACTCTGGGCTCTCTTTATTCCGCGATATATCTAGCATGTAATAGGCCTTGTGTTGCAAAATCAAGAACATCTGTAGAATATGAACAGAAATCGTATTTTCAAGCGTACTTTCATTTATAATTCAACTTGAAGTAAACGGTCAGTGTTGCAAAGAAAGAATAATTAATTTTGAGAAAGACGTACATGATCCGGAAGTAAACAACTGACCATGATGTCATCTACTTACGCATGCGCACTACCGTATTATTACGCTGTATAGTCTTGAGCTGAAGGAATATCAACATTAGACTTGGTTGTGGACAACAATTTTTTAAAAATGCCTCTTTTCGCGAACGCTACGCCGTTCGACGCGGATGTCGGTTCGTATCACGTTTCAATAATGTTTTTCGTAGTTCGTATCGTCTTCTTTAGATCTAGATATAAATCCTCATTGTTCCTTCTCAAACTTCCGTCATTGGGTGATGATAGATGTGCTATGTGTAATGTGTACAATGGATGATAAAGGGAAAGGCAGGGCGATGTCGGATGTCGAACTCGAACATCATGATGAATGAGCTTGAAGACTGACAGTGACTTGCAGATTATATTCACGCGAAGTAACAATGCCTCTGAATAACACCCCTCTACCTGTTCTTGATGGGTGCTTAGATCTGGTTACCTAATTGAAATATTGAAAATCAATCGGCCTCACAAATGGAAATTACTTTTTAATCTTCATCATCTGATTCTGAGCCACATAGAGAATCTAGATATAGATCTAGATAGAAGATCTCAAGAATCTCTTTCTGCTTTAATAAAATTACACCCCTAATCATGTGCCACTCGTAGTTGAGTATGAGATTCATGCTGATCTATGACTGATTAATTTAATTTTAAATTCTATTCTAGAAGTGATAAATGAAATGATGTCCAACGGAAATTGTGATGATAAAAGTCACCGCACCATGCCCTGCTCAGTGTAAAAAATGGCGCTCGGCAAGCTGCTCTCTTGCAAATTTTGAGTGGTGTGGAAAATCAGTGTTTTAAACTCAATCAGAAGTAGAAGGCAACTTATAAAAAAGTCTACAAAACCCCTTTCTGAAAGCTAGGCCTAATAAACTGAAAATGTTATATATAATTTTTTTTTTTTACTTCTTGTAAGAAGATATGAATGAAAACATTGTCCAAATGGCCTTCTTCCCCTCAGTAAAATCATATGAAGCGATGCAGATCTGGCTCCTTGTTGAAGTCGGAATCTATTTTCAATCCCGTAAAGTTCAGTGTCAGCCAGCAGATGAATTCCGAATGTCAAGACAAACTTTGTTTTGGTCCTCCATTCTAATAAGCAGCAGCGATGGAAAAGCAAAAACAAAATAAGTAGGTCGACTGTTCCGAATAGGCCTAGATCTGCAAATAAAAGGCAGAATCACACAATGCCTGACAAAGCGTCTCGAAAACCGATTGATAAAGCCACTAAATATAGAGAAACCTGTCTAAAAGAAATCCAGAATTTCATTGGTTGATATTTCTAGATATCATGACACATTTACTATATTTAGCAATGAGAAATTTTCTGTGGAAGAGGGTCAGGGTCGAAAATATTGAAACAGCATCCACAGCATTTTCTAGTTCATCGCACAAGAACATCGGTCTTTGTGCGACCCGAAGTTTTCACACGGGGCTGAAATAAACTCTCACTAATTCGAAAATAAGGCACAGTTTCACCGTTCATTTTATCTGTTGTCTACTGGAAGTGAATTTAAAGAATGATAAATTTATATCAGCACTTACTGTTTATTATAATGTTTTCGTTTTTGACGGCACCCTTTGGTAAAGCACACTTCCCCTTGACTTCTTCTGTACTCGTCACCTTTTTTAGCCTAGTTATATTCAGGTGTGGTTGAATTTCCAAGACTTCGCTCTCCCAGGCCAGCATGAGTGCTTTATGTGTTCCAAGTTCACTGAACTATGACCTTGATTTTGTTCCCCCCACAGAGAAAGCAACACATGAAATGAACACCACAGAAGACTGGAGTTTGATTCTAGACATTTGTGAAAAAGTTGGTCGTCAACCAAATGGGTGAGCAAAAACTAGTGTGACTGTAGACATGAGCAACTGTAACCCCTCTAAATTAGAAATTTGTGGTGGACAGGAATTTTGTTAAGCTCATGACGAGTCTACTGTGTTGAATTGAATTAAATCGATTGTTAGTATTTCTTTTTTCTTTCTTTGAATTTCTATTGAGTGTTGCTAAAGGATGTAGACTATTCTGAAGAGTGAAGAAGATGCTTTTATTATTGTCTCTCTTCAATATTTTCAGATCACGGGCATTTTAAAACCGTTCTTGATACTTTTTTTATTGCAAGGAAATACGACAGTGAATTGTAAGGAAACCACTAGTAAATCGAATCATTTTAGCTGTCAAGAAACTTATGTCTGGCTATGATCGTGAAATTTAATTGTAATTATCAAAATGCTAGCCAAGGAATTCAAAAACGGCAGAAATTGAAATTATAAATATTTTTTATAATGTGACTAAATGGTTAGAATTCCTAACCCAAGAACCCAGGGTTTGAATCCGTTGTATCCGTCGGAAAGATACTTAACACCATCTTTCCTCTGTCAAGACCCAGGTGATTTCATTTTAGGGAAATAAACCTGTATTTATGCATTATTTTCCTCATATGGAATACCTATTTGTCAGTGTTTTGACATAAAATTAAATTACATACGTATACCTGTTTGGCAATGAATTGATATCATGATAAATTATGTTTCAATAAATTTTTTTTTCAGTGCAAAGGACTGTTTGAAGTCCATTTTGAAAAGATTGAACCATAAAGTTCCATTTGTGACCATGCAAGCACTAACGGTACAGTAAATTGTTTCTCTTGTATTAACTTCTTTGTAATTATTTTTATTTTTATGCATTTTCTTCTTACTCATCATGTCATATTTAGGATTAAATTCGATGATTTGAAATGAAAATGGTTGTGACTGAAGTTTAAAATGACCAAACTTTAAATGTGTAACATAACATATATAATAATAAGTTTAGTTATAAAGTGAATAACAATTAATGATTAAACAGCTTAAATTGCTAATATAGTGATTCTAGTGAAAGAAGTTTATAACTATTTCAATTTATGTTCAGAAGAAGTCTTATATCTGTTGTATATTGCTCGTATTATTTTATTGTTTTTAGTTCCATAGTGCCACCCATCATTTGTTTTCCCACAATTTTATGCAAGTATTTTAACCCTTTCACTGCCAGCTATCTGTAGCTGAATTCTAGGGAAACAAGGAAATAATGAGAAAAACTTGATTACAAAAACTATTTCAGAATTCATTTTCGGGTGGGAAAGAGTTGGTTGTTATGTGAATTCACTGTGAAGACTTAAATTAGAATCCAGCAAAGAAACATCACTGATGCTGGCAATTAGCAAACATTGCTTTTCGTCAGTCGGTGAATTTGACAGTGAAAGTATTAATGATATTGAATTAAGTCATATCTTAATGTTCCCTCAGCTTTTGGACGCATGTGTGAACAACTGTGGGCGTCAGTTTTACCTTGAGATAAGCTCCAGAGATTTTGTTGCTGATTGCCGCACTCTTATTTCCCAGAAGGTAAGATTCAGTTTGGTTATATTCAACTAAGAGATGAACCTCCTTGATATGAACTTCGAAAGGCCTTTTAAAGCTGAATAGACCGTCTGCATAGACGATAAAAGCCAGAGAGATCTTCAACTATAAGCCTTGCTTTGCTGTGTGTATTGGGTGATACATAATGAGGATTCCTCTTATCATCATTGCCCCTCACCCTTATCAGGCTATAGGCCACACAAGGAATTTCCACTGTATTCTGTCCCAGGTTAACTTTGCCAGTTCTGACCATGTTTGTCCTGTTCCTTCCTTGTCTCTCTCCACACAACGTCTCCATGTTTTCCTTGGCCTTCCCCGTCTTCGGGTTCCTTGGGGGGTTCCACTGCAGTTTCCACATGGTTCTTGATAATTGCTCAGCTGACAAACTGTTATCAGAATTTGTATTTTGGAGTATATTTGTCTGTTATATTGTTGAAATGATGAAGATTTTCAAAGAAGTTCATTGAAGCAGTTTGAAAAATTATATATTCTCGTCATTGGGAAATAGGAATCTAGACTGATAATAATGTCATATAGATAACAACTGATTTGTTTTATAGTTTCATGTCCTATGCAGTCGGGTATAGCTCTGCTCTTTAAAGGATGGTATCCACGTCTATCATAACTCGACTGTTTACTTTATTTTCTACACTTCTTAGATTTTATAAGGAGTTTTTTTTTTCCAGGCTCATCCAAAAGTGGCACAGAGACTGAGGATAATGATCAAAAACTGGTCGGAAATGCCTGAATTCCGCGATGACCCATCCCTCAAGTAAGAATGTTACCTTGACACACACATGCGCTGTCTGTCTGTCTTTTTCATCGTTCTCTGTCTGGCTGTCTTTTTCATCGTTCTCTGTCATTTAAAAAAAAATTTATCTAACCACTTTCTCTGTCCCATCCCCTTACTTTGGGTTCATAAAGTGTTTCTTCACTTTATCTGTTTCTGTTGTGTTAGAAGACAAGTGTGAGGTAGTAAACACAACCAAATGAAGCTATCCCGTAGAAATACACGAAGACAAACCGACGTGTCGACAAGTTCTGTATTTGAAGGGAACAAAAAGAAACAAATGTTTGTCTTTGTGTATTTCTACGGGATGGCTTCATTTGGTTGTGCTTGCTACTTTGCATTGTTCACCTTCCCTGCAGGTTCCATTCACTTTTTTTGCATTTAAGACAGAAGGGTGAAGTGTTGTTTCTGTTTAATGTCATTCTTTATGACTACTCTTACTACTTGTCAAACTCTTTTTCTCACTGCCTCAATGTCTATTTGTCTCTTTCTCTATTCTGTTTTCATCTCTTTGTGCCTTTCTCTCTCTCTTTTTTTGTCTCAAACATATCTCTCCTTCCGTTTGTCCTTTGCACTTTATTTAGTTTCTGATTTTAAAAAAAAAGTTATTTGATTTAGTCGAAGGTTTTGTTTGATTGATTTCCTGTTTTTATTGGTTTATCTATAAAGCTATTTTATCATTATATCAACTTATTGTGCATATTGTTTACTTTCAGCTTAATCCCATCCCTTTATGAAAGTTTGAAGAAAGAAGGCTATGACTTCACAGAGTCGGAAGTTGTAAGTAACTCTCAATTTCATTATCATCATTGCCCCTCACCTTGCTGACTACATTTCCCAAGTATATGAATGATTTTGTCTGTCTTGCAGTTGTAATGGATCTACTTGTTTGTTGTTGATCCTCATTATTTCAGTCTGTTGTAATGAGTGTGTATGTAAATAAAGTAAATAAAGCTCCTGCTAAGCTAACCCAGACTTCAATAACGTTACTCAGAACAGATTATACTATACCACCTCCTAGGCCGCATGCTATTTCTGTTGTAGAATCACTTCCCTGAAAGAAATAAAAGTAGCACCCAATTGGTGATGGGGACAGGGAAAAAAATGCATGTTAAGTATCTTTCCAAAGGACACATCACTGTTGCTGTTGGGATTCAAACCCAGGACCCTTAGATTGTGTGTCCAAGGATTTTACCATCCAGCCATCTGCCACTTCCCTCTTATCATCATCATCATCATCATTGCCCCTCACCCTTATCAGGTATAGGCCACACACAAGGGATTTCCACTTCCTTCTGTCCTGGGGTAACTTTGCCAGTTCTGACCATGTTTGTCCTGTTCCTTCCTTGTCTCTCTCCACACATCGTCTCCATGTTTCCCTTG
>JBDFRD010238486.1:0-11253 GCA_039654405.1 Bullina lineata
TAGTCCAACCCAATCTAACTGAAGTGTTAGTCTACCTCCACCTCCAACTAGTCCAACCCAATCTAACTGAAGTGTTAGTCTACCTCCACCTCCAACTAGTCCAACCCAATCTAACTGAAGTGTTACTCTACCTCCACCTCCAACTAGTCCAACCCAATCTAATTGATCCTGAACATCGTTGACCAGTGCTGCTGTGGTATCGCCACTTTCCTGCCACAAACCCAGTGTTCCATTCTCCCACAGCTTTGTTCAATACACACACATTGTGTAACCAGGCCCACCACCTCACTCTGCTTGTCTCCATGCATCTCACACTCACAGTCTCCATGTCCATCCATCTTCCAAGTTTGTAAAATCAACCAAAACACAGCAGTGGTATGGAGAATGGTGCCACCCACAAAATCCTGATCAGACACATAGGGCCTACACGCTTACTAATGTTCTGGCACCAACAGGGTTAAGACAACCTTTTTTTAGTCCAATGTCTCACTGACTCCGTAATAAAGGAGGATATAATTAATGCCAATAATTTGGGGCAGACTTGAGCAGTTCACATTACATGTACAATTACCAGATTGGGGTGCAGTTTGAAGCAATTTTGATTGTTTCTTACTGCAGTTTCCAATAAATATTCTTTTGAAAAAGGAAAGACAAAATGGCTTTAGTGATGATTATGAGTTACATGTCATTTTTATTGAACAACATTGTGCATGTGCTAATATTTGAACTTGAGCATAGAAATAGCAGCACCAGTTCAACCATGAACTCTTGACAACTGAAATACGACTAGATCTACGTAAGTAAAAGGCTGATTTTGCACATTTATAGGCTACAAGGCATGTACCAACTTCACATGAATCTATTCCTACAACTGTAGGAAGATGGAGCAAAGCCCAGACATACAGTGTACGCAAATGTACAAGAACCCGCTAACAAACTCCTCATGTTCATGCTGCCGTATTTGATCTGTGCAACTTCTGTGTTATTAACATTTTCTATCACTAGTTAAGTTATATCCAACATTCATGGGAGGACTCCACCCCCACTTCCAGTTCCAGAGAAAGTTTTTATTTCATACACCCCATCCACCACTCACGGGTCCTCCCACCGACCCTATCTATTTCCTCCCTTCCTATCTTGTTTATGTCTTCCCGCCCCGTTTCCCAACCTTCCTTCCTCCCCTCTCTCTCTTTCCTGCCTCTCCCTCTCTTCTGTATCTCCTGCATGTACAACCTCATACAGAGTAAGAGGCCTTTTTTTCTTCTTTGGTACATGTAATGTAATCACTGATTTAGGCATTACACGCCTAAGGTTTCTAACATCACCAGTCTATCCTCACTATCACTTGTCATTGTTAGAAACAAAATTCTTATTGAAATTGAACACTACAAAAATAGAACAGGTAACTGTTAATTGGTTGTGAGCTCATGGTGCCTTTGGAATAATACATGTAACAAATCAAAAATCAGTTAAAAAAATACTTCAAGTTTATGAAAAATTCTGCAAAAATAAACACAGGGATCAAAAGTCTCTAAACATGGTTTTGAGGAGTCCACTTAGAATTCCTGTTCCTTTGCCTCGCACAAACAAATTCAAGCACTCAGTATCGGCCAGACACAGAACGTTCACTAAGGCCAGAAACCAAGAAGAAACAAAGCACTGTAACTTTAACCCATTGTTCCCTGATGCAATCCACCTGGACTGCACAGATTTTACCTTGCACAAACGGGGCGTCCCTTTTTCTGAACTGTCCATATCAGAAACGCTACAGCTTAGATATCTATTTATTTTATAAAAGTAAACAAAAGTATAAAATGCCCTATAGGACAATTCCACTATGCTTGCAGCATTGACTGCATGTGTTTAGCATGTAATTGTCAAGTCTCCTTCAAGGCAGACAGTTCCAGTCATGACGGAGAATGCTGCCTAGAGGATGCTCTGGGGGCCTATGGATTAAGTTCAAATCAAAAAGCAGCACCAGCTTAACCATGAACTCTTGACAACTGAAATACAACTACAGTAGAGTCCAGTTATCTTGAACACGGAAATCTCGAAGTCACGGATATGTCAAATATAATTCTCGGCCCTGTTTAAGCCCTTATCTTTTCTTTGCTTTGTATTGACAACACGGAATTCTCGAACACTCAACAAGTGTATCTCGAACCAATCCACGTGGTTGTTGGGACTTTGCCCTTAGATATTCATTGACAGAAAAAGGCGTGAAAGCAGTGAGGCATTGTGTGACATGAGTTGTTAGCCTAGCCAATGTAATGCGCAGAACTGGGCCTACTTTCGCACTGTATCACACGACTTATTGCTCACAAGTAATATCGACGATTCATCGGTCCACCGAAAAGATAAAACTAAACTGTCTAAAGTTAGAAAAGAAACGTAAGATTGTAGCTCTCGTCGATCAGAAAACACATAGCAAAATTGAAATTTGTACACAGTTTGAAAAATAAAAGTCAACATTGTCAACCTTCATCAAAAATCGTGACAAAATCAACAGTATTTGCGAGGGATGCCAACCGAACACAAAGAAGCAATGCACGAAAAAGTCTGATGCTATCGAGAAGGCTTTGTTTGTTGATTCCAACAAGCCCGGGCCATGTTCTATTGCCTACTTTGTTTTTTTTCTTTATTTCTCTCTATTACAAGAGAAATAATGAATAACGGATGTCCCGAACACTATTTCCAATCCCCAACGAGTTCGAGTTTTCCGTGCTCAACTGTATCTAGTTAACTAAAACTAAAAGGCTGATTTTGCACATTCTGTGAACAATTTATAGGCAACTAGGCATGTAGCAACTTATGAATCTATTCCTTAACATATTTTAAGCAATGCTAATTTTTGTGGACAAATCAGTAACATGTCCATAAAAATGAGCATTGTTAAAATATGTTAAGAAAGAAGCACAATACAACATTTTTGTTTAAATCACAGGAGATCATGTAAAATTAGAGAGTTAAAATAAAAATGTCAATGCAACTAGACTACAATGATCCAAACAGCCCTCTACACTAATCTTTGATTCTCGTTTTTGTCCAAATCCAAAAATCCACATCAAGGTAACTTGTGTGACCTTTTGCCAATTTCCTAACATGATTCTTTTATCAAATTAGTCATTCTACATCAGGGAAATTAAATACGTGGGACATACTTAATTAGTTCAAGTTCCTCTTGTTTTTATACATGAGACATCATGAGAACCCTGCACAGTAGCCGCACTCAGTATCAGCAGTTCGTGTTTAAGTATAAAAGAAAAATTTGTCCCCGCCAGCCACAAGCAAGCCCTCATTCCCAGGCAGACCCGACCAGGAACTAGAGTAGTGGGCCTTGACCAGAATCTCGGGAACTGAGAAGGGAATTGGGGACGGGATGCTGCGAAGCAACTGTCCACTCTTCAGGTGCCAGATGCTGGTGTAGTTGTTTGATCCCACTGTTGAAGACAGAACAGCAAGAATGCACTTAAAGTATTCAGGATAACAGAAGTACAATGTACATGTATTATTTTTATTATTATTACTACTACAGAAGTAGATAGTATATTCAAAAACTGCTGGTTCAGCACATAGTGCTGTGCACTTGACATCCTTAAATGATCTCTGTCAAAATTCTACAGAGAAAAGGCGGTAAAAAAAAACTGAATTTTTAAGTTTCCTTCCACAAAAAGAAAATGTAATTCGAAAATATAACCCATGGTCCTGCTGTCGTTGACATTTTCTTTTTCTTTTTGAATATGTTGAATAAACTGCACACATAAATTCTTCCTGAATATGAAAGCTTGAGTTTTTAAAAAACAAAACATTCTTGCAGTTCTCACCACCATAGAGCAGAGACTCCCTGTCATCGAAGTAAAAGGGCAGCTGGTAGTGGGAGTTTGTCAGGCCCTTGTAGTTGATAGCCACTTTCTGCATGCGTAAGTCCCAGGTCCAAATCTGACAGATAAGCATAGAGAATGCAGACAGATATTTTGTAAGTAGAAGTGACGCCAAACCCAAATGCTGAAAACGTGTTTGATGAATACTTTGGATTTTACGAGAAATTGACATCTAAGTTCTAATGAAAAATATGTTTCTATGAGGATGGTTTTACAAATCTTAAACAACACAAAGACAGTTTGGCATGGAAGCTAAATTCTCAAACTGTAAAGAGAAAAAAATGTAGCTAAATAATGAAGTGATTGAAGAAGAAATGTGTAGCCAATTCTACTGTATGGATGCAAACTCCGGAAGTGTGCTCACTCTTAGTGTTACATACATTCATCAACACACCTTTGAAAAAGCCTGAAAATTATAGTGCAAGAGTGAAGTCAGAAATGAGGAACTATTAGACAACACAAGACAAGACAAAGACCAGTAGAACAGACAGTAGAGCATTGTGGACATTGGCCACACCCTCTGAAAACCATGAAACATTATGATACACAGTCATTGCAAGGGAACACATAAGGAACTAGGTGCCACAACGGACATGGAAATGTGAGGTTAGGAACCTACACAACATGAAACAAGCCTGAAATTAACTATCAAAGAATGGCAGTTCCTCGTTTGTGGCCTAAATCCTGTCAGGGCCAAAAGGCTTTGATGATGATGACAATGATGATAATGATGATGATGATGATGATGAAATTTAAAAGAAACCTAGAAAATTAAAGGAAGTGGTTTGAAAGCAAACCAACATTTGAATTACAAGCATAAAAAATGAATCAAAACATCAATGATAGTGGAAACCTCATAATTCGAAGTGCTTCAAATTAAGTGGGTTCGAAGAATGTCAAAGTTATTGTTCAGTTAGGCCTTCTTCCCTTAAAGTCCCCCCCCCACCCCCCCCACCCCCCCCCCTTAAAAAAAAACGTGTTTCTCTTCCTTTGATTTTCTTTCTCCATTCCCCTACTTCCTGCAACATATGCTATAGTGTGACGTTCCTTATTTTACTATTTTTTTAATTGGACCTTAAAACAGACAACCGTTTTGTAGTTCAAAGTGTGTAGGCCTACTGTGTAGTGTAAGATTGAGATCTAAAACGGCAACAAAGTAAAGTCGCGTCTTCATCATTACTTTGTACCATGATGTAATAGTTGCTAAACACCTGCCTCAGCGAACCCGCCAGCTTTGCTTGGTCTGCGGAGCATCACTTGGTCGATGGTGAGAGGAAAAAAAAAATATTGCCGTTGGTCGCAATACAAACTTCGAATGATGAGAATCGATTTATTGCCCTTGGTGGTTATGTCAGCATCAAATTAAGAGAATCAAGTCCTTGTAGCTTCGAATTCTGTGTTCGAATTTAACAAAGCCAAAGAGAAAAGAAAACTAAATGGCTCAAAAAAGATCGATTTGTCCAAAAGTCGAATCATCCGACTTCGGCTTTCGAGGTTTCCACTATATATATAATATACGTAAAAAAATGTCTTTACATTTGCATCGAAGTCACTTGAAGTGAGGTAGTTTTCATCAGTCTGCAGGTTCATGCACACAACTCCAGAAGTGTGTCTCAGCTCCATCACAGAACTCTTGTGTCCATCCCCTGAAGCTCGAACATCATGTGCCAGGATGCGCCCGGCTCTTGTCCCATTAAAGATTAAGCTCTGGCCCTGTGAGAGAGAAATCATGAAGTGCAAGCAATGTTGTACATGTACATGTATTCCATTTAAGTTGGTCTGTCCTTGTGTATTTTTACGGGATAGCTTCATTTGGCTAATTTTGCTACTTTGCATGTATTCCATTTGGTTAATGTAAACAAAAAACGAAGAACACGTTTTTGAACTGTCAATACAATGCAGTTCGTGCATCCTCTTTGGTTTGTAGGCTTTAAAAACATTGCTTTATATACTGCTTCTGTGTTTTAATTTAATGATCTAAAAAAAATGTGAATAATTCTGGAACAACAGATAACAAATGCTGAATCAGACAGGAACAAAAAAAACAAAAAAATCACACAAAGCCTTTTCATGTGGTCTGAGCTTGAAGCTAGTAATTCTGTGTAGGTAGATCACATATAGCATTAATAAAATATCCTATATCATCTTTACAAATAAATATTATGTTTAGTACATGTATTTTTATTAGAGGTAGATCATTTCGACTTGTTAATTTAAAAAGTAGCTTGCAAGCTAAATAAGTGTGGGCACTCCTGCTCTAACCATTGTGCGTAATTTTGTGTTTGCTGAAACCTCTATCTTTAGATGTTTGAATCATATAACAGTCAACTCAATGCAGGATATAACAAAAGCCTCAAGATGTATTAACATATTTTTTAATGGCGCGTTGTTCTCCACTGAAATTTTCGGTGGACGCGTTACGTTGAGTTGTTGTCCACTGAAATCTTCAGTTAAGACACTTAAGACAATTCTTTCGGCTAAATATCTTCAAACATTGGGAAATTTTGCAGTACCAGACCCGTTCCTCCTACGTGAATAGATCCAAACCTTAACCATAACCGTATAACCCTAGGCCTAACCCTAACCCACACGTGAAAGGCCAAAATTCAGTGCGCATGCATAAGTTCGGTTGATGATGTAGGTTTTGTTGCTATCCACTGAACACAACACTGCGTTTTTTAATACACTATATCTACAAGATCTACAATATATTTTTAATGAAATACATACTTTGACTTCAGTTGAGCTGAATTTAGATTTGAGATTGTATTGAAGAAGGTTCTCCATTGCTTCACAACTTCAACTGGAAGCAACACTATCATTTTTTTAATAGATTCTTCAAAGGATGCATATATAATATACACTGGTTCAGTTGCTCTTTTCTCAAATAAAAAGATTGAACTAGAATCTAAGACCATTGAGATGCTATCCCACATTTTTTGTTTACTCAATGAAAACATACAGTGCTAACAACATAATAAATGTACTTACTGTTGACGGAAAAGCCTGAGACAAGGGATCACTATTCTGTGTGTTGTACACCCATTTCCTCCTTGTCTGCACGTCAATGATGTGACAGTTACGCTCACAACCGATACTGAACCTGGACTGAGATGCATTCCAAGCAGAGGCCCACACAAGGTTGTGGCCCAGATTGAAATCAAATATGTTCATCTGTCAATGAAAGAAATGTTATTTTTTGTATCAAACTGTTTATCATACTTGTGCACTTAAAGAGAAAAAGAAGGGTTATTTTGGTTTTAGTAGAGTGAAGAGATACAGACGATACTTGACAACCTCCTGGACAGGACCATACTAGTCTGCTATTGGTTTATTTCCCTGGCATCTATGTCTGTACCTAGATTGCAATGGGGGGGGATGAAACAATCACTTAAGGTATCTGTCTAACCACAGACACAACGACTTGGTTAGGACTTGATGACCTTCTGATTGTGAGCCCAACAATCTCTTTGACCTCAGTGACATACTATAATAAGGTGGTTGCCCAAATAATAAAAGGACCTTTTCATTCTCTATTCTAGTGATTCAATTTTCAAGATAAAGCTGTCAGCTCTCATGCTCACAAATGAACAGCTACATTGTATAACTAATGGCATATACAATGATATTATTATTAGTGAAGCAGTAAACTTCCTTCAAGGTCCAAGAACTAGAGTTTCCCAGTTACACGAAGCACAAAGCAGGACAGATGATTTCATTTATCAAATCATCAAGACAGGGTTTGCTTTCCTGCCAGCATTTCTCAGTAATGGATTCTTTTCTGGTTTGGGACGAAAGTGGTGTAGACAATAACACAGCACAGCCTCTGTCAGATTTGAACCAAGGACCCTCTAATTGGCCATCGAGCCACCTGATATAAGTACTCGTAGTACTATACCAAAAGTATGTGACAGGCTTCTCTATAAAAATTCACAAATACTATTAAAAAACGTATCATGTTCTTAATGCAAACAAAAAGAAAAAAAATGCCTGCACCTCATAAAGGTAAAAAGCAGTAAAACTGTCTTGAATGGATCTGAATATTCTGAAGGCATGCATGCACATACACGAAAATTAAAAAATATTATGAATTTGTTTTCATGGAGTTTCAGTTTAAGTGTAATGAATAATGTGTATTATAGACTCCTCACCTCCTCCCTACTTGCAGCATCAAACTGTCTGATGGAAGCCAGAGTTGGGTTGATGCCCATGGGGCAGACGCCCACGTACAGCACTATTTTCTTCCCAGGGTATCGAGACATGGGAGCCCAAGTGAGGGTGGTCACTTTGTTAAAGGCGTGAATTGTCCGAAGTCCTGAAGGAATTATTCTCACAAAATCCTCCACATAACTGCCTTTCACTTTTGGCTTTGGCAACTGATCCAAACGGGGAGTACCACGAACTGACATGAGCTGGAGAATTTGAGAAAAACTGCCCTTCTCGTTCCAGATGGTAGCAAAGGTGGTCTGGTCTGGGTGGAGGAGAATCCTTTGCAAATCGCCAAGTGTGACTCTGCAAGTTCAAGAAAACCTCAGTCATGCCTAGTCTTCCCGACTTAGAATGGACGAGACATATCAAAATGTAGCTGACTGAATTCACTACCACATAAATTCGCAACCAATCATACAGCAGAAAAAATTCAAAACTTGAAAGGTAATCCAATAAATGATGCAAAACTGAAGACTTTATATATCATGAACATAGAAAACTTCCATGTAAGAATAATGTACAGAAAAAACTTTTGTATATCCACAATATTTCAAACATTACGTCTGACTACCCTTTATGAGTGAAAATCAAAACCAATTACTATCACAACTACCACCACTACTACTATTACTGCTAATGTTAATAATAGTTATTACCCAGGATGTTGAGTCGTAGCTTTCATTGCAGCTCTATTTGACTTCAATCTGCTACACGTCCTCTTCATCATGTATGTCTGCATACTCTCACAAGTACTTTGGCCCGTCTGAATTCTTTTTAACATGTCCAGAATGTTCGTGCTGCTTTGATAGTGAAACTTGTGAGATTTTTTCCTCCGTCGTCTAAAGCTGTCATTCTTTACATCATCTTGCCTTTTTTTCTCTGCCATTTCCCTTTTGATTTTGTCTCGAGTGACAAAACTTCCGACTGAGCTCATGTTATTTGGAAGAATCTTAAAATACTTCTTCTGTTCCGCATCATAATAAAAACCAGGGAGATCTGATTCTACATGACTTCCTGAAAAAAAAAATTCAGAAGAAAAGCATATTATGTTGGATCTTTTTGTGTGTGTACAACTGAAATATAATTTTTGTCTTTTTCTTTAGGCTACTTCTTTTACAATAAAATAATGGTTTCTATCCGTCTCCTTCTTCAGAACTTTCCACTGCATATGATCATCAAAACAAAAAAAAAGAACAAGACAAAGACGCCCAAAAATCAAAGTGTGAAAACATACCAGATCTAGAGTCTAGATTTAATTATAACCTGTTACTATTGATTGTATTATAAAATAGGCCTTACTATTTATTGACAACAATCTAATAAAAACACAGATACTGAACTTGTCACAATTTGGTCCAACTGGTGTTATAATTTGATGTAAATTAGCTAAAACAATAAGTACTGCAGTAGACTTCAAGATTTTTTCTTAACTTGGTGGACGTAAATAATAAGGCCACACAAGCCACAAGTAACCAACATGCACATTTGTAAACAATATTAATTAAAAGTAGATCTAGACTAATAGGCTAATAGGCCTACCCGAGTGAGACGAAGAAGCTGAACTCGTGGCTCGGCTTGCCATTGCTCTGCGGTCTCAAAGAACGTTCAAGATCAAAATTTATGTTGTGTTCCTCAGAAGAAATACATCTAGATATAGATTCTAAGGACTTCGAAAATCATAAGCCTAATACTAATACTGAACAGGTCAACAACCCACGCTGCGTCACAACGTAATTCTCACTCAATGCTTCAATGGATCCTAGTCAAAACAACAATGTAACAATGGTCAATAATTGGCTACGACATAAAAGACTAGAAAACTACAACATATTTTTGGGAAGTGAAGACTAAAATGCACCAATGACTGCATAATATTTTCATTAAAAATAGAATCTAGTACGACAGGAAAAAACATTAAAAATAGTAGCCTACATTGTAATTTAATATGCACTTAGAAACCTAGGCCTAGATTCTATTTGACGACGGCAGAACCGAAAATGAAAATAGCAGGAGCAGATAACTCCGACAACTCATTTTGTTCTTCGGGGTGTGTTTGCCAGGTAGACCTACCAGTTTGCAAAAGTATAAGCCAAGTACAGCCTACATTATGTCCACCTTGAAAGGATGTACATGTACACATAAAAAATAATGTAGCCTTTTAGCCTAATCAGAATATGTATAGATCTATCATTTTCCAGAAAGAATAGATATTTCAAGAAAGCGAAAAACATAAGTTCGTAAACATCACAAAATTGTCATCACATTGTCGGGTTTTCTGTTGCTGTTTTTTTTCCATAGTGCGGCCTACTACTTTCGCACTCTGGCTATCCATTACACAGGCAGCAGGTAACCGATGTTTAGGTTCTTTTCACTGGACTTGTCGGCATTTAGTGGCCGTGCTTTGAACACCTGGCAAGCCTTACTTTATGCGCTTATTTAATTATGTAATAATTATTATTATTAAATATCCGATCCATCTATCTTGTTAGGACCATGACTGCCATTCTTTATGTCAATCTCCTCGTTACCCGGTATTCGTTATCCAGTGAAACAAATAATTTGAAATACATGTAGATTCTATACCTTTTTTTTTTCCCTTTGCTAACTGGGTGCTGTTCGTCATTCAACTAACGGCAGTGGTTTGAGAGCCCAAAATGTTCCGTAATTGTTTGTTATAAAAACCTTCGCAAAATATTATCTTACCCTTGATGTCTTCAGATAAATTCATTCTCTCAAAGAAGCAAAAAATAATGATACAGTACTGATAAAATACATATGTAATAATAGTAAGTTTCCGACATGTAACACTCGGGTTCTCTTAAACATGTAAACCAATAATTCTGAAAAAAATCATGGATATTTTCAGACATGAGTTCGCGGGCGTGGGCATACTTTAAATTGTGAAATAAAGCAAAATAATTTAACATTTTTTTAAAGCATAATATCGTCGGGTTTCATTTTGTGTAATGTCGTATTTTTTCAATGAAGGGAAGTCATTAACTGATATTACAGGTGGTGGTGGCGGTGGTGGTGGTGGTGGTGGTGGTGATGGTGGTGGTTGTGATGTTGGTATTGGTGGCGGTGGCGGCGGTGGTGGTGGCAGTGGTGGTGGCGGTGATGGTGGTGGTGGCGATGGTGGTAGTGGTGGTGGTGTTGGTGGTGG
>JBDFRD010238597.1:0-22049 GCA_039654405.1 Bullina lineata
GGTACCCAATTCGCATCTGGGTGGGGAGAGGAAAAATGGTGTAAAGTGTCTTTCCCAAGGACACAACACGGTCACCTTCTGGGTTCGAACTCTGGACCCTTGGATTAGGAGTCCAACGCCCTAACCACTCGGCCATCGTGCCACTCATCACTTTGGAGTACATTAAGTCATTAAGACTTATATTGTATGTTTGAAAGTTTTTGTTTTATTTAATACCCTGAAATAAACTACAGCGTAATGTCATGTTCGAGAGAAAAGTTGAAATTATGTTAAAAGTACGAATTGAGGAAAGAAATAGACAGAACTATTTCCTTTAAAAAAATTAAGCATTTCCAGATCATTTAAACCTTTTAATTACTTTTCAAGGAGCATTTACAGGTTAATAAATAAAGAACGACATTCTCATAGAATAAGTCAATATATTCAAAATTAAATTCAAACAAAAAGTATTCCGAAGACATGGACGTCAATACATTTTTCTTACGCACAATATCTGCATTGTTTCAGATCCTGTAAACTAGTGTAAACAGGGACGAGTTCCAAAGCATTTCCAGGATGTCGACGCCAGGCTATCCTGCATATTACTATGGCGACTCCCAGACCGGGAGTGTGTCCAACTTGAGTGAAGGAGGCATGAAGCGATATGCCTCCAAGTCCAGCGTGGCAGGAGGACAAAGTCTTACAGGCTCCAGGTATTCTTTAACCTTCAACATTTTTTAATCAGCTCTTTTCCTCTTATTCAGTTACAACAACCACATGTGTCATTTTTTGCTTCTCTGAGTGATAATGTTTTTGATTCTTTCTGCCCTCTATTAGGGCAAAACATTCAGCTTGAAAAAGGTTTGAAATTATAATTACAATTGTATCTAGTAGCAATTAGACTGAATAGTCTTCAAATATTGGTGTTTTTCTGTGTAGGCCTATTTATTAACCCTAGAAGCGATGATGAGGTCCGCTGGAAATTGTGACGTTGCAAGTCAGTCACCTCTCCATGCCCTGCTCAGTGTAAACAATGGCGTGTGGCAAGCTGCTCCAGTGCCATTTTGAGTGGTGTGGAAAATCAGCGTTTTACAACTTAATTACTAATAAAAAGTCTACAAAACCCCGTAATTTTCAGAAAGCTAATAAACTGAAAATGTTGTTCATGCTATTACTTTTTTTTTACGTGTATGAAGATATGAATGAAAACATCGTCTGAATGGTCTTCTTCCCCTCTTCCTCCTGTAATAGTAAAATGCGATACAGCACTAGCTCCTCATCGAAGTCGGAATCTATTTTCAATCCCATAAAATTCAATGTCAGTCAGTAGATGAATTTCTAATGTCAAGACGAACATTGTTTTGGCCCTCCATTCTAACAAGCGGTGGGGATTACAAACAGCAGAGATGCAAAAGCAAAAACAAAATAAGTAGGTCGACTGTTCCGAGTCGGCCTAGATTTACAAGCAAGCAGCAGAATCACACAAGGCCTGAGAAAGTATCTCGAAAACCGATCAGTAAAGCCACTAAATATAAAATGAACAGTTGATTTATTGCGCTTCGTCTACTTCAGGACGCCTTTCAGCTAAGTTATTTCTCCTTTCTTTTTCTTCTTTTTTTCTCTTCTCTTCGTTTCCTCTTTCTCTGTCTTTTAATCTAATTGTTGTGGTTTTTGTTTCCCTTTGAAGACAGAAATTGTCGACACGTCTGATGTTGTTTTTTTTTTGTGGCGTTCTTATATTGGAGGCATTCTCCCCTACTGTGCATTTTTTGACTGCCAAAAAGAAATACAGGAATTTCATTGGTTGATATTTCTAGACATTGTGACACATTTACTATATTAGCAATGAAAATGTTAAACAACGTTCATGGCAGCTCCCACTTCGTCGCTCAAGAATGTTGGCATACGTTCTTCGCGCAACCTGAAGTTCTCGCATGGCGGACCATTGAAGTACATAATTTTGTGAGCTTCCAGGTTTATTATGCTTAAAGTGACATTTTTTCCCACATTGATAACCACATACACGTTAACCTGCTATGCTATTTCATCTAACTTTTCAGTCTTAAAGAGGTTTTTGTTATACAGGGTAATTTTTGCTAAGAAATGATGTGAACACTTTTTCAAAGGTGCTGTGCTACATGCATGTAGAGAATAAGCTCCCTACAATAATCCATATTCTTTGCCAAGTGCACACAGATCATATGTACAGACCTTTGCACATTTTTGTTTTAGCCTTTAACAGAGCCACATTCCCTTTTAAAAATCTCAAAACTTTTATCCATTCAAGGTGATAAAAATATACTACCATTGTTTTACCTACTTTGTGTATTAGCAACCTCGTTTCATTTTTTTCCTTTCAGATCACTGCTGTACGGCAGTCGACGCAGTTTGTACTCAACCTACACCATGTCTGGTATGTCTTACGTCCTGCCTGTTGTTACGAATCAACCTGACCCCATGAAGCGCCCCCCAGACAACTGGCCAATTGCTTTTCTGTCCATCTTCATCAACCCCATATTTGGAGTTTTTGCCCTTTTGTTAGCAGGTAGGTTTTTGTGAAAGATTAACACTGAAGTTGTACTGTCTTTTGTCTCTCATCCCCCACTCCCCTGACCCCCTACCTCACCCTCACAAACACACAAACATAAAAATACACCCACGCACTCTCCCCAATCCATAGTTGAGCCATAGCATATATTATAATCAGTAAACTCTCTGATATTGGCAGTGAATGTGAGCTGACCTAAATTCTAAAGAGAAAACTGATCTTCTATTATTTTTTTACAACTTTCACTCATAAAAATGTCTTTTCTATCATGCTCATTTACCAATTTGATTGACTATAATTTATTAAATGAACACTCACAAAAATTGAGAAAACTTGAAAAGAAAAAAAAAGAAAGGTGTTTTCAAACAGATCATATTGTAGTAGGTATTTCCCTTTGTATTTATTTGGCTACATAAAAACTTGAAATGAGAAAATTTTACTCAGAGTTTGAAGTGGGATTAACTAGCGCTATTCCCAAGTGAAAGGATTAGGGTTTTAAGCAATAGCATTTTTAGTCTGAAAAAAAAACACTTCTTTTTCTTCTAATCCTCAGAGCAATCCAAGATCTACTACGCACGCTGTATGTACATGAAAGCTTCCCAGTACGGATCTTATGCCAAAGGAACAGCGGCGGGCGGCGTTTACTGTACTTTTATTCTTCTTCTGTGGATTCTTGGAGCAGTGATAAATGAAAAACTTCGATATAACTACTGATCTACTGATTTTTTTTTTTTTATAATTCTAATATTTTTGTTAAACAGTGTTCAGTTTAAAGCGTACAAGAAGTCCTATGCAAAAAGACTTTGAAAATAACGTTTTATAGACTAGATAGATGCAACATTCCAAGTGATGAAAGAAGTCACACAAATTGGTTTTGAGGTCTGCGTGAATTGTAACAGCATCACTTCCTTGCAGCATTCCCAATTTTTCTGAACATTTCATTTTAAACTTATGATGAACAAATTGTTCATGGGCTGTGAGGTGAAAGGAATTAGGATAGAAGGCGAAAATCAGATGCAAAGAAAAACATTTATCAAGTTTTTTGAAAATCAAATATTCCCAGTATGTAACATTTACTTTAAAAAAAAAATCAAATGACAAGAAAAACCTTCATTCATCCCTTTATGAAAAAAATCAAATATTTCCAACATGTAACATTTAAGTTTAAAATAAAGAGCCTTTGTGTCATTGTTATGTATGTAGAACCTTCAAACACAGTATCTTTAAAAGAGACATTTTGCAAAATGGTATTATGCCAGATTCTATTTTTTCAATTTCCCCAGCTCAATTTCTTGTGTTATATGAAATTTTTTAGTAGATCTGACATTGAAGGCCCATAATTTTACTTATTATTTTTGTCATTTCTTTCTCATACTGGCCTGTTGTAGTAAGCTACTGAAACGCTGAAATATGTTTGTGATGTAAGACAAAAGTATATGTAGAGGGAAAACACTTTGCTAAGAAGTATGCTTCCAACTTTTTACTGTGTAAATAATTTTTGCATAAATGTGGGGAAACTTGTCCTCTGAGGATGGAAGGGAGTTTTGCAGCCGCTTGTAGCTTGGTTTGCTGTTGAACTTTTGTTAACGAAACCTTAGGTAGAAAAGCCTACTGTTTCAAATGACTGAGAACTGAATCAGTGTGTCAAGTTTTTGACGACCACCCCACTCATCGTACATTTAAATCTCACCAGTTTCACACATTTTATTGTAAATAACTCGTGTTGAAAACTGATCTTCACACAACGTTCATCCTCTAGTTTACCACTTAAGACTTTTTCACCCTCCTATCTTTTTAAGGATTTCTTATCTTGTTTTTTTGAAGGAGGAGTTTTTGCAACAATTAACTATTTACCATTACATGGTTTCCAGTTTTAATTCTATCTTTTGAGGGAATAGTTGAAGTAATTGTATTTTATTTTGTTGGGTTGGATTAAAAGTTTGTTGAAATTTTATATCATAAAACCATGTCTCTCTCTTTCTTAAAAACATACACACAGACATACTTTCATGTTCATAATTAAATATTCAAGTACATTCCACTGTCCTGAATCTGAATTTGAGAAATGTAAATATATTTTAAAACATGTATGATACATTCCTATGAAATAAATAAAACCCAGTACAGGTTATCTCCCATTGTCTCTTCATTTTTATGGTTTTTTGTTTTGTAATGTTGCTTTACTGTTAATTCGTGAGACAAAACTTTGACAAAAGCATCACAGAGAATTCAACACATGCAACAGTGTAAAATTCTGAAATTGAGAGAATTAGTCATCCGTGTTATAAAATAGCTGGCTTTAAGTCACAACGTACTTGTATGAATGTACAATGGCTGACAGTGTATTTGTCTTATTTAACTTTGTAATTCGGTAGCATCATGACACCATTTTTAAGCATATGTATCAATAAAAAACAGAGCATCTTGGATAGGGCAGACAGTATTTTTTTTTTCTACTGGTCAAGCAATTTGGTGTATGTGGCATTTTTTAAATGTCTTGCTACACAATTACTAGTTGACATCAAATCATCTGCGTACCTGTTTAGTTGTGTGTATAGTTTACAGCTGATGACAAGCTCTTTATTGTTCAAGAAGTGAGGCACGAACCAGCGAAGCAAGGAACCCAAATTTTACAGAAGAGACTAAAAAAAGTGCATAAAATCATTAAAACTTAGTTTTAAAACATAAAGTTGTGAATGGATGATGAATCAGATGTATGTTCACCTGGGGCTAATTGTTTTTTGGAATAAAACTTGTTTAATACAAATTCCAGACTCCCGCCATTTTGAGCCAATAGGTTGTGTGCCATGTCATCAAGTTGGATGGTTCGTGCATCTGTTCCTTGATTGAACAAGCAGTGAAAGTGGCTGTTTTGTGCCGATGAAAGGGAAGAAAGTTAGACCCAGGCTATTTGTTCGTAAGTGTAATTGAAGTTTTGAATGTCTGCTTGCCAAATTTGAACTATACGTTTTTTTTCAGAAATTTCGCACTTGATATCATCATTGCAGATCATTACTTGTAGTCCCTGAACATTATAATTCCAAAATAAGGGATGATGCAGCAATCAAAAGTATGTTCAGTCACTAGGAGTAAAAGTATTGAAATGTTAGGTCTTTGTCGTCTCATTGATTCGCTCTTTTCACCTCTCTCTCTCTCCACCAATTTGTTACCCTGGAGCCTGCCACAGAGGACCATGGAGGCATCTCTCTTCATGCCTCCTTTACTCAAATTGTACACACTCCCAGTCTTACATCTGATGTGGCCATGAATTGAGAGGAATTCTGTGCTTTCAATGATGAAAAGAGGACATTCACTTATGAAACCTCCTCTTTCATGGTTTGGACAACTAAAAATGCAACAACAAAAAAACGAAAAAAGCTGTCGAAGTGTTCTCTGGACATTTTTTTAAACCGATTTTCCATTCTGGGGCCGATTGTTTGAGGCCATCAATGTATTTAAATATTACAGATTAGGTAACGTGCTCAACTATACCATGTCGAATACTACTGTTACTTCCTTCAATCAAGGACGATACTGCCTGTAGAGCAGGAGCTAATCCGGTTTCGGTTCTTAGAAGCAGAACAGCTGATTTTTACATCATCTCCTAGGCAAAACTTTAGTCTGTAGTTGGATTACTTCCCCAGTAGACTGTGCTGGTGCCCAAATTGCATCTGGGTGGGGAGATGAAAAATGGTTTAAAGTGTCTTTCCCAAAGACGACACAATCACTCAGGGCTCTTGGATTGAGAGTTCAATGCCCTAACCATTCACCCCTTGAATACTATTGATTAGGTTGTTTTTCTTGGGATATAATAGAAATTAAAAAATTGACCAAAACAACAATGAATCAATTATAGGCATCACAAATTATTTATTTAATTTTTCTTTATCAGTTCCAACATAGTGAATTACAATGAATTACATTTATACAGTACAGTTACCAATTACAATATGGCCTCCACATCATACACAACAGTACGTAATTGGAACATGGAAATAGTAATACAGCACACAACAGAACACACATTGAAAACGAATTTTGATGAAAGTAAGAAGGGCAAAAACATTTACAAGTATCAATAGCGCACTACTTTCTTCGGGTGCATAAGACAAGACAAAAGCATCTGATTATTTATAAGACCATATGGAAATGTTCTCAGAATACTGCTGATTCTATGAAGTTTTTACTTCATCTTAAGATGTTCTATTGTTCATTGAGAACCAAAAATGGCTCTTTCTTCTCCATGGTGTGTTCTCTTCCCCCTCCACCCACCCCAGTTTCACACACGTGTGATCCACAAATGTCTTCCTTATTTTTTTCTGCAGGTAAACAACAACCACTGTAAGATAAATCTTATCTGTAATGTGCTTACCAAAGAACTATCCCAGTGCTTTGTATTTAAAACAAAATGCATACTTTCAGGAACTTTACCTTTGATAGGAATAAACTACCACATGAAAAGAATTTCCATTTCCTTCTCTGTCTCAATACATTAGAAACTCCTTAACAACACAATTCACCCCACAAGTCAAAGTTCTTGTGCAAAGAAGCCGGTTAATCTTCTTGCCATTTGCACTTAGTAAATAATTACATTTTGAATGAATGATACATTTTGTGTATACTTTGTGCCGACGGTAGAGTTAAACTTCACTGAAAAAATTTCTCTATACAAAAACATATTTTTCAAACTTCTCCCAATGCGGGTTTCCTAACAGCTGAAAAGTTGAATGATTTTACTTACCTAAATAAACAAATGAAAAAAAAAATCGCCACAAAACTCTTGAATCATACATAGGCAGTGCACAAATTATCAGTATGAATGACAGCGACAATAATAAAAAGTACAAGGATATACCCATTTAAACAATTCAGGCATTTCTGATATTTTGCGTTTTTCAGCTGAAGCAGAATTGAGAAAAGAAAATATTATATCTACAAACTGTACAAGTTGATGAAAAATATTAATAATACAAAAACTGCTGTCAATATTTCTTCGTACTTTAACTCTCTCTCTCTCTCATTAGTTCTTATCTACTTCCATACTGCACATTTTACAATGTGTAAACAAACAAGTCTGAAATGCTTGAAACAGAAGCAACGTTTAGACACACACACACATGCTTCTGTTTCAAATAGCTGAACAGAAACTATTCAACATGCAAGTAGCATGTCATGTAAATGTATGTATGCTTTAAAGAAGAGCAAAATTTTCAAACACGTTTTAACGAGAGAAAAATGAATGATACAGAAAAAATAATGTTTATAGATGGCATGTGTTCTAATCATCTAAGGCATGCAGAAGAAATCACAGAGGAAGAATGATCAACATGTATTTAAACTCAATTCTCACCTTGCACATCACACTGGTTCTAGTTAATAACCTCAGGCATAATCAGTTGGGTTTTTTTATATTCCAAATACACATACCAAAATGACACAAGTTGTATTTCTTGCTACTGAAATCATACTATAATAAGAGTAACTTTTCGACATGAAACGCTCGGGTTCTCTAAAATGCATATACCAATAATTCTGAAAAAATCATGGATATGTTCAGTCATGCGTTCTTGGAGGTGGGCATACTTAAAATTGTGAAATAAAGCAAAATAATTGTTCAAATTTTCTTTATTTTTAAGGCATAATATCGTCAGGTTTCATTTTGTGCATTTCCCCCAACATCATTCTGCGGTGAGAGCATCATTTCACACCAAATGCATCTTGGATAAATCCAGCGGTCTATTCTAGCCTACGCTGCGCAATCAACTCTCTTTGTAATTTACACGTGCGCTTGCATTTTTTTTTCTTTAATTCTCCAAGCAACGATGAAGCGATGTCGTATTTCCTCATTGAAGGGAAGTCATTAACTGATATTACAAAGAAGTTCATCTTTCTCAAAGATCCTTTCAAACAAAAACGATGTCGATTTCATTGTTTTTTTTTTTGCTCCTATTGAAAGATAACACTTCGAAATGTTCAAATGATCCAGTCTATCGCATGTAGTTAACTACCTGTATTAAGCCATTTGGCTTATTTCAAAGCTGAAAGTAAGGGCTGAATCAAGCTCTCAAATTTCACAAGTAAAAAAAAAAAAAAATTCCTCCACTTTTAACCCTAGAGACCCACTTCCCCCTCACAATACTACTCAAATGGATTTCAATGCAGCCCATCCAGCACTACAGAAGAATATTCACATCTGGGCTACAAAATAGGAACATTAGTATAATGCCCTCGGCTCTTCATTCACACTCAGCTTAAATTTACATCACATCCTTTATTTACAATATCACACAGTTGAATATGTAATGCTCCTTTTATAATACTTTAAAAAAAAAGCTTCAAGTTGTTACGTTATTAAAAAAAAGAAAAAGAAGCAACTCCAACTTTACAGAGCTAACGCTGTTAGAATAAAAAGGCAAAGAAACAACAGCTTCAGATGACAACGCTATCAAGCTGATGAATGAATTTATATATGCATCAGAAAACCAACATAATATTTAATATAAATATATAGACACATCTATAAATCTATATATCTACTGTTTTTCAAAACATAAAAATCAGTGCTCGAAAGACAGATACAAGGCTGGCTTCACTCTGTTTTAGCATATTGACTTATCTCAGACATTTGGCCTGATTACTTTAAGCCTCAATACAGTATTTTCAGTTTTTTTTTCTTATTTCACATAGAGGCAGTTTTTCTCTTCAAACTTGGCTAGACTGAAGCAACATGTATATAATGATATGTGACAAGCATCACGACATAATAAGGAACAGAGCATGAATAACATCATTCTCTGTAGCTGCCTTTAAAAAAAAAAAAATCCAGTACACAGTAATCAAAGTATTTCATGTGGAATGAAAACATGCTTAAACTTCTCTTTCTCAAAAACATAAGTAATAAATCATAATGTGTGAATAGACAAAATGGAGTACACCTTTATTAATTTCCATTCCTGGTTTAAATGAATAAAATGGAAAAAAAAATTAAATACAAAATAACGCATAGAAAGTCTTTTCTGTGTCATGAATCAGTGCAAGAAGGCAACGCCCTAAGTATGAAAATTAAACAACAGGGTTTGGTGTTCTATAGATAAGCGGCACTCAATTGTAAGGTGAAAAATTAGATATGATTAGTTGGTATGTACCACACACAGCACCTATTTTTGAGTTTATGACAACAGAACATGTATAGAAACGCATAACAGATTTATAAATTTGTCAGAACTCTCTTCTGAGTAATTTAAAAAAACAGAGAGCATTTAGTTTTGCAACGGTTTTCTTATCAAGATCAATTAGCATTTTATTTCTCTATCACAAGGGATATTATTTTGTCTCGTGTTTTCAGACAGTTTCTCACAGGTGTTGTTGGGACTCCTTGCATAAAGATAAAAGTTTGATCTTTCGTTTGAATCAGTACTCTCGGTACAAATCTATTTTCTTTTTTAACACAAAATTCCGTGTCTTAAAAATTCCCTTAGGAATATCTTCGAGAGCGTGAAAGAACAGATGTGTCTTAACTCACAGCATAATAACAATCAAGTTTAGAAAATTCTGTAGACATTTCACTCTATATAGCTCATCTTTATTTTCAGAAACATGTTCACAAAAAGTGTGAAAGTCATGAAACTGAGATTTCGTTACTTTTCTTCTTTTTTTTTTTTCCTTTTCCCTGCTATTTACTCATCGTAAGACTTCCTTTTCTTTTGCGTCGAATGGTCTCCGTTGGTTGAGTCCTTACCCGTAGGATTGGAGCCATTGTTGTTTGTGCCATTAACATTGCGGGGTACCAAGAACACATTTCCATCACTTGATTGCTGAAGGGAGTACAGATTTGGGTCATACGGTTCCCCACGCTCATTGCGCAGTGACTGGAAAATGTGGGTATAGAGGTGGCTAAACTTCTCTTTCATCTTGCGAGTTTCCTTTTCCATTTCAGCCCGCTCAGCGACCAGCCGATCCCGAACCTTCTGCATTTCAATCATCTCATCAGCCAGAGTCACAATAACGCCAACTTTTCTCTTGCGGCAATTCTGGGCCGCAACTTTGTTCTTGCCCCTCCGTCTAATGTCTCGGATAAGGATAAGCTGGGAAAGACAGAAAATAACTAATGAATTATTCATTTCTTCTACCCTGTGAACAAATATGGTCACTTGTCAATGATTGGTTCAATTCTGCCTTTACAGGTGAATCTTCTGATCTACTGATATTTAAGAATCAGTTTCAAGTGGTTTTGTAGCGGCAGAATAGCTCAGTCGGTAGAGCGGTCGGTTATTCAGCACATTGGAACAGTACATTTTTCTCTGAGAGAATGTTGATCTTTATTAATCTCCCCTACACACGCTACGGATCCCTTGACAATCCTATATCCTACAAGAGTAGGCAAAAGTCCAGGCAAAACTTAAAAAAACAAAAAAAACCTGAATAACTGGCAACCTGTGACAACAACACCCATACACCGGTACTCAAGACTTCCCTGAATAAGTAGCAATTAACAAACAAGAAGAAGTGATTTAGTCTCCTTAACGCTTTTGTTTTTCTAATCACTGAGTTTGCTTCATCATATTTAGAGCAATATGGAATACATCTATTTCTTCTCTTCTCTCTTAGCCAAACCTACAAAATACCATTCCGACATTTCCCCAATGACAAAAAAAAAGATTCTGTGTTTACCTGTGCCTCTGTCAGTTTGTACTTGGTGAGCATGTCGTTAAAGGTCTCCACGGGGGACTCAATGATTTCATCCACACTGAAGGGAACCTTCAGCTCCTCTGCTCTGCGCTGGTCACGGCTTTGTGGCCCCTTTCGCGATGGTTCCTTATGGGCATATTTCTTCACCTGAGACCAAGCGTGAAAAAAAAAAAAGAAATTTTTAGAACAGTTGAAATACATAAAGTTTCAAGGACACAAGCATACATTATTTGACATTAGCAGATACATTCATAATGAACATACAGAAACAGGTGGTTACTTTTTCTCTCCATCTGTGTACATTAATAACAGCAAGATATATCTTTAAAAAAAACAACATGTAACAAATCTGTAGCCTGAAGACTAACGTCAGGCCACCTTGGAACTGAATTACAGTCTTCACAAAAAGTTAAGGACCAGTCAAAATAGTAGGTGTTATTTTCAAAAAATGATAAAAAAAAAGAAGATTTATTGTGTGGAATACGGTAGCAAGGCTAAAGGGGTCAATAGCGAATACCTTGACCACTGTGTGGATGGCACGTGCATGTCACACAGCACGCTTGGCATGTTTGAAAATCTGCCAATTTCCGCAAAACAAGAAAAGCAGTCCTTAACTATTTGTGAAGACTGTATAATAGTTGAAATTTTCAAGCGTACCCCGCACAAAAAGACAAATTAAAAACTAATTCAATCGGACACAGTTAACACACCTCACGCGGGATCTGTCCAGGCAGCGTGTTGTAGGTGTGATTGTGGGCCACCTGCTGAGCCAAAGCCCGTGTGCCGTGGGGGTCATGCTCAGTGTCATTAGAAGCGGACGAGCTGTTGCCGTTATGAGAACTGCTTGGGCTGCCAGCATAGGAAGATGCCGAAGAGCTGCCAGAGGAGAAGCCTGCTTGGTAGGTGTAGCCAGAGTCATTAGAGGATTCCGAAAGGCGAGACATCTTGTTGTAAGGTCCTTCCATCATGCTGTCGTTGCTGCTGGGCAACTCAGAGCCCCCAATGGCTCCCTCCAGTCCATCAAAAACGTCTCTAAGTTCCTGCAATGAAGAAAAAAAAAATACATCAATTCTGGTGATAAGCAGCTTGTGTTAGTCAATCATTAATGTATTACAAAAATTAAATCAGAGACTCCTTGGAGCCATTCAAACAAAGAAATAGTGTTATAATCAATGAGATAAAACAGTTCTACAAGAAAGAAAAGGAGATAACAAACCTCGAGACAAAAATTAAATGCACTTCTACGAGCCTTGGTAATTAAAAATTTACAAAAGAGCAATCCTTGAAGATAATTGTTAACAAGTTTGTGCAACACAAAAAGTTACGAAAAAGGCCTAGTAGAGGTAAATGGCAATTGTTGAAGTTGGTAATCCACTGGCAACCATACTCAATAATAGATCAGCCTCAATGCACACTGTGACATGATAAGGTATATGCATTCACTTTGCCGTTTCTTGCTTGTTTTTGTGAAAAAAGAAACTACAAATTCTCCCTGAAGAGCAAAAATTTCCAAACTTCAAAGGACTTACTTTGATCAGGAATGGGCAACTAAAGAATGCAAGTGACAAGCTATTTGTACAAAATTACCATGCATGCCTAGTCTTTGGTCTCTCATACAGTTTGGGCCTATATTATTATGAGCCACAAATAAAAAAAAAAATAAACAGGTGTTGATGGATCTACAGATCTTTCTAAAATGATGAAAGTGCATGAAATTATCATTAATTTATGCCAACCACAGTTTCTGTTTGAATTATGCAGAACAATGTCGAGTGTGTTGCCATTGTGCCAATGTAGCATCACTTTATTCAAGTTTTTTAACAGGGAACCAAGCCTACAATAAAATTACAACAGTACACTAGGAAGACAGCAAAAAGAGGTGAGGGACGCAATGAACAGTTTACTCACAAAACTTATCCCACACAATGAATACAAATTTTGTCACAGCAAAATAACACTCATGGCGGAATCTTTGCAAAAACTGACTCAAACGCCACATCAAATCTAGAAACATTCATACACAATGGATAGACGCTTTGAAAAGCCACGGGAGTGAATCTTTTTTTATGGATCCTAGTTCAAGCTGAAATGCGTTTATTTACATGAAGAGTGTAGTGCTAAAAGTACTTCAGTCTATTTTCATGAAAGCCCTGCTCACACCGTTCACACCTTTCTCAGTGGTCCGAGACTGAAAGGGTGTAGTTTTTATATTGATAAAAGTACAAAAGCCAAATCTGTAAACATTACGAATAGTGTGATTGTAAAACCTAGAGTGAAACAAGTACCGAAGTCCGTTGATGTCGGTGATCAAAGCAAAAACTAATCATGAGAATTTCACAAAACTGGCAGCCTCAGATGAAAAGCATTACTCGGAGCACAACTAGTCCTGTCCCACTCAACAATATGTGCAATACACTAACATTTTAAAATGACACTGTATCAAGCCTATGTGTCTGTACATGTTGGAATGCCTGTGACATAAGCTCAAATGAAGTTTTAAGTGAAAGATTAAATGAATGCACATACTTAAAAAACATGAAATATTTTCTTGTCGTTACGCATGCAAATAGGATTGACATCGATTAAAACAGCTTTGATGTGACAATAACACAAACAGGCAAAGGAGTCTACAGAGAGAGAAGTTGACAAACAGACTACATTATACATAGTAATGGATCTTTGGCTGCTAATAAAACAAACCCACAGAATTTTAGATTTTAGAAAATAATTCCAGGGCAGTTTGCAAAAAATAGTATTCTTTCATCTCAAACACCATCTGTCAGTTCAATTGCAACATTTACAAGAATCTTTACATTTGGGCATACTAACATTGTTCCATAAATTTCAACAACTGCATCCATTTGAAATGCTAATGAATCATTTGATCAGGGCAACAGTTTCTCTAGCGCATAGTTTATGGCCCAACCCCCTACTAACCATGGACCATCACATACACTTAAATCCCTGAGCAAACACTGCTGTGAAGTGCTGCTGTAACTGACATGCTTTGAAAAGTCTAGAACTATATCACACTTTACAGCTGGTAGTGGTTTTCTGTATGCCATCAGTCACCAGTAAAATACAAAAAGAAAAACAAACAATACGTGATGGGTGCCTACTATTATTTTGAACAGCAGCTACGGGTAAAAGTATGTCTTTAAAAAAAATAGGATCATTCCAATAGGAAGGGGGAAAAGTAAGAAAGAGAAAGAGAGTGAGAGAGAAGCTGAGGGATAAACAAATATATTTATAAACAGTGACTAAAATTTAATGTTTGAGGAAGATGACACGACACAACACACAAATTCCACTGCATTGGAAGAAAAGCGATTCACAGAGCAAAATATCATGAACTCAAAAACAAAAAAATAAACAAACATGAATCAGCCCACCTGGGAACAAAGTGTTCAGACGTCATTTCTTAATCATGGCAACATTTAGTAACAGGAATCCTTTATGATGGGCACAAAGCTTTGTCATAGGAAAATCCATTACTGATTCAACAGTTTCAAATACATTTTTTTGATAATTTTCTCCAAATCAGATATAGATCTACATAGCTCCTACTCACTCCACTTTAATATCTTGAAGCAGGAGAGAGCTTTGTGATCCTGAATATGTAGAGGATGCAGATCCCGTCTTAATAGTATTTCAACCTAAGCCAAGTTGTATCCTATTTATGACGACATTTAATACATATCGAGAAAAAAATTGTGTTGGATTTGTGAGCTGAGAAGAAGTTCAATGGTCAAGGAATCTCATTTCCCAATAAAAAAAACACCAAAAAAACATTATTAAAACAAAAAATTCTGGCCTCAGTGACTACCAGCCTCACAGAATTTTGTGGAGTAACCCAGAAGTGTTAATTAATTCCCTGAAAATGAAAAATAAGTACTCACATCATTTGGAGAAGCACCTTCAGTTGACAAGGCTGAATCGCTATGGTTGTCATCTAAGAGCTTTCCTACTTCACCTGCCTCAGATTCTAAAGAAGTTAAGAAGAAGAAGAATATGAATTTGATGTCATGTTAAAGAGTTATTTTTCTCTATTAACCTTTAAATCAAACTAATTTATACACAACCACTGAGGACATTAAAAAAAAACCAACCCAAGTCTGCAGAAAGGCATTTTCAGCTAACTCTTAAAGATAAAAATATAATTGAAAAATTTTTTTTCTTTAAAGGTTCATACCAAATATATATGTTAGATCTTTTCTTTATATTTAAAAAGTAAGAGACAAAAATATATTCACCACCAATGGCAGTAACAGCTCCCTCTGAAGACGAAATGTTCATGAAAAAGTCGTCTACAGCCTCCAGGCCCAAAACACCAACAGTGCCATCCTCTATCCCAGTGATATTTTCAAAAAAGCTGATGTCATCCAAGTCCCAATCAACAGAGCCTAGATTCAAGGTCGGATTAGCTGTCTGCATGGGCAAGGTAGATCCGAGGTCTTCCATGGGAGTCAGAGAACCTAAAGAAAGAAAATTAGAGGCTCTTAGTAGAACTTTGTATTATAATTTCCTTTCTTTACGAATATGAGAGGAAAAACGGAGTATTCAGTATTCTATGAAACCAACACATCAAAAAAGATCTAGATACTATATCAAAACATGCATATTTGTGTACTTTTAAAGTAAATAAATAAGTTCATAACAAAGCAAATCAAATATGGAGAGATACCAATTTGAAAAAAAAACCCATCATATTCTTACCGAAATCAATGCCTGCATCTATGGAAGGTCCTGGGAGACTGGCATTCTGCAGCAAAAAATTAGTAGAGTCTGCTTCTGAACTTAGCCCCATGTCTGAGGTTAAAGCCACGGAGGAGTTCATCTGGTCTGCCTGAGGTGCAACGCTAGCGTTGACGTCCAAGCTGTTGGCAGTCATATTGAGGTAGTCCACCAGCCCATTCCAAGTCTCTTCCAAACTGCCTTGCTGCTCCAGTAGTTGTTCTGTTGGTGGGGAGACCAGCTGGCTAGATTCAGCTGCCAAGTTTTGCAAAGCCTGCAGCTGAAAGGGAAAATACAAGAGAGGTTAGTCTGTGTACATAATACCATACAACAAGTATAGATTTGGGAAAAGTAAAACAACGAAAACTTCATAACATATACTGAATTTACAGCCGCATTTAAAATATAAAATGAAAACGTGAAACATCAAATGCTGCTTAACACTTTGACTTCCGCAATTATTTCCAGATTTCAAGAAAAAATAAGCTATATTCAAAAGATATTCATAAAAATTAACAATAGCAGAAAAATATGCAAAATTATACATTTTCTTGCTGGGAATTGAATAGGCTATCTACTGATATAAATCTTAAAAGTTTAGCAAGAATAATTAATGTAACATGGAGATAATTGTATTGTTTTGTGTGTTTTTTACTAAGCGGTGACAATCTGATGTGCACAATTTTTAAACTGGTTTTGCTTATTCCTGTTTTATATAAATATTACATTATCAAACAAAATGTATTCAGTTCAGTGTGTACTGACAAAAAAAGATTATTAAAAAAGTTGAGGTTACAAATCCAAACACATGCATGACAAGCTTAGAAAAGTTACCCCTCAAAAAACCCACTCAAAAACCACTGAATGCCAACAAAACATGGGTGCAGCCATTTGCAAAGATGACGGCTGTAATACACTACTGGTCATATGACTTTTAGGTGATGGTTTTTTTTATATAATGGTCCATAACAACAATGGTCTAAAAACCACGGTTGGAAGTCAAAGGGTTAAATAGTTTTGTTTTGGGTTTTTTCTTGGTCGTCTTTGAAGGCAGTTTGAGAAGGTATTCTTCTTTCCATTCAACCGGTGCTTTTTTTTTCTGAGTAGAGACAGTATTCCCATCAATACGTGTCCATGTCTCTCTTTAGTACCTCTGCCGAAGCCTCATCCAGTCTTTAATCTTATACTTCACAGAATTCAAAAGTTCTCAACAAGTTCAAAATTTTCCTGTCAAGAATTTTATTTCATGAAGTTCCTTCAACAATTAGAACATTTTCCTAACATTATAATTTCAAATGAGTGGAGGGAAAAAAAAAATTAAACTTACCCCATTGCTTTCAATGTCCTGAAATGGTTCCCCCTGGTACACAGACAGGTCATCTTGATAGCCGAGAGGGTTTTCCTGAGGGCTGTCTAAGTTGTGAATAAGGCTGGGATCCACGCTGGATGAAATATAATCCAGAGCTGCCTCTAGAGTCAAGAACTCCTGTTCAGATGAAAACAGAGGACTTCATCATAGAATATGCATGTTAAACATTTGCTATTCAGTGTTCTCAAAAAGGATTCAACACAAAGGCCTCTTCTAGACCTAAACAGATCATCAAAAACAGAGAAAACAGTGGAGACAAAAGTTGTGGAAATTTAAAAAGACAGTAAGTGGCAGTCAAAGGTGGAGATTCTTTGTTCCTGCCTTAAAGATCACAGGGCACATATGTAATGATAATGACATAAATTTCTAATGCACAGACTGCAAGCCCAAAGAAATTAGTTCTGAAATTAACTTACACCACTATCTGAAGCTTCTGAATCTACTGTTACAGATGTTCCGGCAATGCTGCTATTTTCACTGCTTCCATTTTGCAAGCGAACCCACTCGCCTGAAAGAAAACAACAACAAAATATCTTAGTATTTTATAGGATTAAATGAACCCACTCAACTTGAATAGAATAGATGAACCAGGTTTGATGCCAAAACGGTTATAAAACTATAGAACTCATTCCAAATTATAGACATAGCAAAATTAAAAATCATGTACTTCTATAATTCCTAATCATCTAACTTCTAAACTTTTCATGACCTAAGAAAATGAAAACAGTAATTGACTTTCTTTTTTAATTTGACATGAAAATATTGCAAACAGAAGTCCAATCTTAGTATGCCATCTCTCATTTAAAAAAAAGGGTTTAATTAGCTGTAGCTATGTGTCACGAAGAAATGGCGATTGCGATGTAAGCTAAGGGCTGCTGCTGGTGACAGTCGGAAGGCCAATTTAATATATTTTTTTACTCCTCATGCCCTACATAAAACAAGAAGTGAAACACTTACCAGTTTCTCCATCTCGAACAAAGTTTTGCTTTAGCCATTTGCCCGCTTGCATTTGTCTATCTCTCTCTTCCTTCTGTTGAGCAGCAACCTGCGATTTTTGCTAGAGATACATACAAAGCATTGCACAATCAGTTGCAAAAAATAGAAATAGTCAAAAGTAAAAAAAAAAAGAAAAGAAAAGTTCCTTCAAGGCGATGAGGCCCATAGAGCCAGAGCATACCCCAGTTTTCGGTAGCAAGAAGCTGAACAGATGATTTTTACTCCATCTCTAGACAAGATTGAAAATCCAACTCAAAACAATAAAACGTAAAGTAAAATGAAATAGAATGGTCTTCAAATATTAAAAACATTAATTTCAAATAAAAAAAATCACTACCCATCTGGTGTTTACCACTAAAGGTAATCTATTAAAAGGTAACAAAAAAAATGTCCTTTTCTGCCTCGACCATTCTTACCATTTCCAACTTTTTGGTATGTTCCAACTCTCGTTCCTTTTCCAGTTCTTCCCGTAGTGCCTGGTCAAAGACCTCCTTTCCCACGCCAAGATCCACATCTTGCCTCCAAAGAACATCAATGAGGTTCACCTCCTGAAAAAAGAAAAATGACATGCAAAGCTTTCATTTGAAACCAGAACTGAATTCATTGTCAAAAGAGTTCTATCTCTGTTCATAAAAAAAAAAAGCTTAGACTGGATTTTTAAGAAAGATAGCTGATATCAGTTTATGTGCTGCATGGAATTTTAATTGACTACTACTTTTCCATGCTCTTTTGAGACATGATCTCATTGATAGTTCATTTCATTTTAGATGTTTTCCATCCAATGTGTTTTTGAAAAAAAATTATTTCTGCTTTTCTTGTACTATCAGACCAATGATCAAGAAATTAGTTTTGAAGTAAGTGTGTGAAGTTCGCGATTCACTGAAATTGAAAATGATGAAATAAATATAGATTCTTGCACCAGTCATTGACACGCATAGCAAATAAAGTTGACAAAAGAAATGAGTATATTTCCATTTTATTGCAAAATTTGAGTTTCCTTCACAGGCTCACTTCTTTAATAGAAAAACATCACAAGATTTTCTCCTCTTGACCTAGGCCTGCGTTATAGCCTATCCTGTTACGGAGTAACCTGTAACACATCCTGCCACATGTCCTTGAGATGATTTGTCCACTTTTATTTCAGTTTGAAAATGGAATACCCCATGGCACTTTAGATCTTTTACTTTACAGGTTTAATAAAGAGTTTATTTTTACTCTAAGACTATTTAGACTATAGATCATGATCAAGTCTACTAATAAAAACTGTATCTTGCACTCCAAATTTTGATTTTCACAATGTGAATGCGTAAACTTACCTCCTTAGTCAAATTACACCCTGGAAAGGGATTTGTGAATATTGATGAAAGCTCTGAAAGCACATTACTGCCATTTTTATTACTGGAAGATGTTACATTTTGATCTTGAAGTTGATCAGCAGACGAACTTGATGCACTCCCATAATCAGTGAAGGAGTTTGCACCTTCCGAGGGCAATGTTGGTGATGACGCACCAGGAAGATGCTCATTTGATGAGACAGAAGATGTGTGCACAGTGTGGACAGGTTCAACAGCTGTTTCAGATCCACTAACTAAGAATGCTTCAATATCATTATCCACGCCTTGTGGCAGCCAAGGCAGATTATTTACATTTTGAAACCACGCACTGAAGGCTTCGTTATCAAAGTCTATGTGCTTTGAATTACTTGGGTGATGCACATTTTGAAAATTGTGAAAGCTTGCAGGTAAGTATGCTGCAGTCTGACCTAATATTATGTCTTGAACTTCAGGATAATTTATCAAATTGTTGATATTCAATCCTATAAGATCAGTTCGAAACAAGCTAAGTAGTATTGCCAATCCAATCAGTCCATCTGTGAAATATTCTTTAATCATGACTGGTGACAGAATACTTTATGTGATCAGGTTTTATAAACTCTCATAACACAATAAAGCACAATTTTGTCGTCGTCTCCCTCAAATCCTGAATCTCATTTGTTCATTATGTCTGGTGTGCGTCACTGTTTGATGAGGAGTGGTGGTTCTTACTTCAAAAGTTATAGAATTCTACTTGAAGAAAACGGTTTTTATCATAATTCTTTCAAACAAATCAAGCAATCCAGAGCGAAAATACAAAGAAAGAAACACAATATCTAACTTCTTAGTCGATTCAAGAACACAAAACCAAATCCAGTTTAGGATTGTTATGAATTCACTGATCGCAGGTGAGACTTTGTGTGGTTCTTTGTTGCAGACTGAACGCCGATGTTATGAATCGATTCTAAAAATAGAACCAGATTCTGGATATTTATGAAATAAACACGTGATTTACGCTTGCAAAGTAAGGAAATGCCCGAGACAGTTATTGAATATCCTTTTCATCTGCAGGGAAGGACAATTTTGTGATAAAACGAAATATTTCCTGTAAACTGCAGTTTCCCAGAAAGATTTGTTATTTTCCTTCCGGAAGATTCTGTTCCTTGTGTCGTTGCTGTGTGAACTTAGCGTGAATCAGCAGAATTGGAAGTGACGTCAATACAATGTTAGAAATCATGCGCAAACGCAGGAAGAGGTCATCGTGTTATTTTTAACAACATCCGGTTAAGGACAATCTTGTGATAAAAATGTAAAATATTTGAGGTTAATAACTGTTTTGAACAAATTTAAGCAAAAAATATTCTCACATTGTCCCTTGAATATTGTACAACATTTCTGAAGATACACTTAATCCTGATTTCAATCCCCTGAAAGAAAATCCCTTTGAGACACGAAACTAGCGAAACGGAAACCAAAAGTAGGACAAAGTACGCCTATGTAATCTCTCTGCTCTTACCAAATCGTGGCGAGGTCATTCCACAGTTGTGAATTAATCATCGAAACGTATGATATTATGAGGAAAACACCTCGTGAAAGTAAAAACATCGAAAATATTACTGAAAAACCTTACCAATTTCTGTTGTAAAGACTGGTCACCGTTCTTCATTCTTTCTAGTTCCATCGTGAACCGATCACACACGAATACGATGCTGGCCTATGGCGCCGCTCCCGAGTGTTGTGTGTAAGTGTGTCAGCCAGTCCACTGCTGCTGCTGGTCTCACTGTGAACTATGACCTATACATACATTAAATGCCGCCGATCTTGACGAACAAGCCTTTGGCAGGCCTACAGACTAAAAATAACCTGAAATAACCCCGTGATAGCTCACCGATCTCCGTTAGCATTTAATCTAGATTTTTTACCTGCACTACATTTACAATTAATTATGTAATTTATGTCAACCAGTTTGCTGTATTTTTAGAGAATAGGGCCTATAAGGTGTGTCAGCATTGTAGAATAATCTCGAGAAACTGAGATTCTCGGTTAAATCTAGCTTTCGTTTCTTGGAATATCCGGAGACCTGCATCGATCAAGTCGTAGATCTAGATATCTAAATTTCGTATAATCAATGTTTATCATTACGTAACTGTTTGAAGGTCGTTGCCTGACCTTCTGTTGTGATGGCCAGACAAAAATATTTTGCTGAATAGATCAATATTCTATCTAGTTCCATACTTGACAGATCGGAAATTAAATGTTCGTGATATACCGGTACATTGTTTTAATAGACCAACATGGAAAGTGTACTCCACAACTACTACTAGGCCCACTACTACTACTAATAGTACTATTACTACTACTACTACTACTACTACTACTACTACTACTACTACTACTACTACTACTACTACTACTACTACTA
>JBDFRD010238598.1:0-11251 GCA_039654405.1 Bullina lineata
CATCATCATCATCATCATCATCATCATCATCATCATCATCATCATCATCATCATCATCATCATCATCATCATCATAGGTATCAACACAGTTAGTAGTCAACTACCATTAGCGTACAAATACAATACAGTAGGATCTGCCTACTCGAAATCGAATGCATACAATCTATATTGATGAGAAGTGCAATGAATGTTTTATTTCTTCTATTCTCATTTTTCATTAGGCAGAAAGTATTATAAAGTAAAGAGCAAAGATGTTAAGTTTTGTCTTGTTTCCATGTGTTGTGGTTAAACTTTTGTAACCCTAGCGACGTTTGCATTTCTACCGGAACTCTGTGCAGTTTTCTGTGCTGCACATGCCTGAGCAATGTAATGTGGGAACGAATTCCAGTATCAGTTCCGTTCAGCGAAATACGGTGTTGGTGTTGTTTTCATGAATGCTGAAAATGGTTTCTTGATGCTTTGTATTTGGCAACCATAACGTGCACTTTTTTTTTACTTTTCAATTAATTCGGTAGCTGCATATCAACATGGATCCGAAAATTATAAAAAAGACGCAAGATCTCCTTGGGAAGATTATAAAAAAGCCACCTTTGACAGATAAATTGTTGGGAAAGCCTCCATTTCGGTTCCTTCACGATGTGATGACTTCGGTAATGGAAAAAAATATTTGTACATGGATCAAGATCTAGAATCTAGGAAAATCTAGCTAGAATATAGGCCTGGATATTAGGACTTGATTTAAACATCTAAAAAATCCAGATCATAACTTAACTTTAATATAAAACGAATTTACATTTGGTTTAAGTGTCATTTTATACTTTAGTTAGATGCCCGATGTTTAGATCCATGAACTGCTCAATGTTTTGATTTATTTATTTCATTACAAATTAGATCTAGATCTAGATTCTACAATCTACATTACAATACAATGAAAGTAAATCAACTAAATCTGTTAGAGATTTAGCCTATATAAATGATCTGTAGTCTGTGTCACTTCAGTCAGGACTTAAGAAAATGTCATCATCATCAGCAATGCCCCTCACCCTTATCAGGAAATTTCCATTCCTTTTGTCCCGGGATAACTTTGCCAGTTCTGACCATGTTTGTCCTGTTCTTTCCTTGTCTCTCTCCACATATGTTCTCCGTGTTTCCCTTGGCCTTCCCCACTTTCGGGTTCCTTGGCGGTTCCACTGCAGTGCCTGTCTGGTGATTTCCGTAAAGTGCACCCAATCCATCCCCATCTTCATTTTCCTAGCTCTTCCTCAACAGGCGCCTGCCCTGCTCTTTTCCATATTTCCTCATTCCTGATCTGATCTTCCCACTTCATCTTGAAAATCTTCCTCAGGCAACTGTTCCAAATGTCTGGATCTTAAGAAAATATGGCTATTTCAATTTAAGTGATCATGAAATGAATCGGAAACTGTCATTGCACAAATATTTCGCCCAAAAGTTTTGTTAGTGTAGTACTCACTTCAACTTCAATAGGACTCAAATGTAAACAAACATGAATTCATAGATCTAAAACTATAAATTTGAGACTGTTAAAACTGGCGACATTTCACATGGACGCCAAGGCAGAAGTGATGTCCTGAGTTTATTAGCATTTAGCAAGTAATCAAAATGTTAGGGAAGAATTAAGTGCAGGTTTTAGAGGTTCTAATTCTGCATGGCCTATACATGGTATTCACACAATTTGAATATAAAGTTTAAAAATATATATTGGTAGTATGTGCATAATAGCTAGCAAAAATTATTTCCAAACTTGAGATTACATTACATGCCAGCATATTTTTTTAAATTGTTATCGTAGTCATCTTGAACACAGAGGCACAGATTTATATGAAAGGAAAGAATGTAATTGAAGTATAAATTTTCAAATGTTCGATAGAAACAAAGAATGGGAAGGGTTAATACGTGAGAAGTAAGGACAAAAACTTTGTTAGTTAAAGTATAAGTATGCTTGATGATGATGACAAGAATGAGAGCGTAACCTTATGGCTAGATCAGGGAGCATTATTGAAGTCTGATATTTTAAAGAGCATGTTGAAATATAGTTCATGAAACCGGTGCAGTTTACAATACTATGTTTGTCTGATGCATTTGCAAAGTGTTAAGTATCAAGTGTGAATGAAACATATTTTTCTGCTGTAAAATTATTTATGCATTTACTTCTCGGTAAACATGTTTCCCCAATTATTGTTCATTGGTCACATGTAGATTTTGTAGGGAATACTTCTTCTTGGCTTATTTGATTAATTTATTTTTTGTCGTCTTAGGTAATCAAGACCACTGGCTTCATGCAAGGGCTTTATACAGAAGTTGAAATGAACTCTGAAAATGTGAAGGTTAGACAGCTATTTTGAATTATTGCTTTCACTGTATTGTAAGTAGTAATGTTCCTTCAAGGCCATGAGGCCCATAGAGTTTAGCTTATATTATCCCGGTTTCGGTAGCGTGAAGCAGAACAGATGATTTTTACTTCATCTCTTAGACAGGACGCTAGTCTGTCGTAGGTTTACTTCCCCAGCAGAGTATGCCAGTACCCAGTTCACACCTGGGTGGGGAGAGGGAAAAATGGTGTAAAGTGTCTTTACCAAGGACATAACACGGTGACCTCCTGGATTCAAATCCTGGACCCCTGGATTAGGAGTTGACCGCTCTAATCATTTGTATGATAGTGTTATTGTACATTTTTAAAGTAGTACAGTTAAAATAGTAGTGTTTAAATGACAACACTAATGGAATCAGTGTTTGGCATTCTGTTTTTTTCTGGGCTGAACACACAATTAGGCAAAGTAAAAAAAAAAAGACTAATATTGCAGGGAACTACGCGATGTGCTTTACAAGCCTGTATTTGCAATAAACTCAATCATTATGTTTCTCTTTTTCCATTTTCTTCTTTCCCTATTTCGTCCATGTGGTTTTTCTCCTCGAACTCCTTTCTGCTATTCATTTTCTTTCCTTTTGTGATCTTGTTTCAATTATTGTAGTCTTTTTCTTACTTTTTGTCTCTAACCTTTTTTATGTTTTCACATCCATAAAAAGAAATATTGAATATTGGTTCCATTAAATGTCATTTGGGGAAAGCATTGTATTACTGACGTGATCTTTTTCAGCTTCCCTGTGCCATTTGCGATTTTTGTTTTTAATCACAGGTAATCAATGAAGCAGAGTTCTGTGTTAAAACTCACTAGGGGAAACATGTAAAGACAGTGCTACAGTATTGGTTGATTGTACAGAATATTGCATTCCTGTAATAAGCAATTGATTTTTTAAGTAGACAATATTTCAATGCTTAGTTGATTTAGAAGTGAAGTGAAACCAAAGGTGCATTCATGTATAAATGTTGCATAGCCACTGCACTGGAGCAAGGTAACTGAATTCATGTTTTACTTAATTCAAATTTTTGTTTTCAGGAGAGGGATGCTAAGGTTTCATTTCTTCAGAAGGCAGTTGATATTGTCAGTGAGTATTATTTTTTGTTCTTTTTTCTGTTTTATATATGAAGTGCCACAATGTAACTATTTATTGACAGTTAGATCCATACAATTTCTTTTTTTTTTTGTTTAAACAGTAAAAATATTTAAAAAGAGCGAATTCATAAATAGCACTAAGTGAAAAAAACTTAAGCTTCACTAATTTTTCCCGTTCTCTATCTTTGTCAACAAACTAAAACGAAAATACTTTTGCTACTTCAAAGAGAAAAGTGTGGACTCTTGTGACTTGTGACCAAAAGGCCAAGTTGCACCTACCGTATCTTTGCTTAGAACAGAATCATATTCATTGCTGTTTGATCTAGTAAACCACAGCAGCACAGCCTTACCATCTTCAGTTATTGAAAGTCAATATAAGATCTTGAATGCAAGTGAAAAGGCCTACTGCATTTATTTTTTTAAAACTATATAGCTTATAAATTAACTTTGTTGTTCTTGTTGGGTTAGGCCTACATGGCAGCAGCTTCACTACTGAGTAGAGCGAAGGGAAGAAGGAAAGAGGGAGAGAGAGATTGATAAAGTATAATTAGATCGAAGAGAGAATTAAGTTTTGACTCTTTAAAGGAGGTAGACAAAAGTGAAATGTCATATATTAAGCATCCTTCCTTTAATAAAAGTGATGCCAAGAGTCTATCCAGAGAAAAAAAATCAGTGTTTAGGCCTCCTTTGGCAGACACAAAACTTTTGCTAATTAGAACATAAACTCTTGATCCCACAGACTTAATTTTTGCCATTATGTGTAAAAAAAATTAAATGGGTCATTCTGATGGTGGTGAGTTAGTTTTTAATTAAAATACTATGAAAATCAAGATATTTACCAAGGATTGTTGGACTTTCATCAAGGTAGAGTTTACCTTTAAAAAGATATATTTTCAGAACATCCTTAGCTTAAAGTGTGTTGTATTAACATATAACCATTTCTGTTTCATTATTGCTAAGAGATTGAAAGCTTTCGCTGCAAGAATTGGAGTTGCTTAGTCAATTCTTTTTTTGTGTGTAGGTGCAGTAACAGGCAAGTCCCTTAGTGTGAAACCAATGAAAGTGGTGGCTGGACATGAACCAGAAAAAACAAACGAGTTTCTTCAAGCCCTGGCAGAAGCAATCAACAAAAATGTAAATACTTATTTTTGATTTTTGCTTGTATGTGCTGTGTCTTCAGGCATGATTTATTTGCTGTTCTCGTTATATTTGTATTATAACACAATGAACATTCATAAATAAATATTATACTTTCTTCATTATGATCAGCAGCAGCTGACATTGTCATAAAACATTTTACTTGATTTTGATTTCTTTCGTCATCATCTACCTATTGTACCAGGTGGCATTTAGGGCAACAACACAGGATATCCACTTCCATCTGACCCTCTCCCAAGTGCAGTCCAAGATCTTCATCACTGTTTCCATTGTTCTTCTCCATTTTGTCCTGGGCTTTCCTCTTGTCGAGGAATGGATTTATTTTGCTACAAATCTTATGAAAGCATGCATATAATATCTTTCTTTCTTTTTTTTTTTTTTTCATAATAATTTTGTTCATTCTTTTGGAACTGTGGTAGTTGCATAACTGTTATTTCAAGTTCTTCCAGCTCTGCCTGTACTTTTCCATCATTTCTTATGAAAATTTCTATTCAGTGACAATGCTATTCACTAAACTATTGTCCCTGAAGCTGAATACCTGGTTATGTTGATTTTGTTTTTTTTCTACTTATTTACAAATTGAAATTTATGATCTGGTTTTCATCTACTCTTGATCTTCTTCTTATATTGTATTAGGTTGACAATGACGATTATGTCAGACGAGTGCTGAAGGGAGGTGGAGACGGAGGCGGTAGAAAGGAGTCTGCCAAGGAAACTTCGAAAGATGAGCGAAAAGAAAAAGACAGAGATCGCACAAAGAGTGCAGACAGAAGACGCGCTCGGGAAACAGAGGTAGACTGAGTTGATACTGTAATGCGAGTGTGGCAGTTGTAAAGTTGGGAGATTCATAGTACTTTAATCTGCTGTTTAGAGCAAATTAGTTATCTCAGGTTTGCCATCAGTAAAACACTGTAAAAAAGAAATAGAAAATGCTGAGTTTTGTCTACTTAACTTTTTGGGGATATCATGGTAGTTCTTTATTTGTTTTTCTCATTTTACTAATCACTGGACATAATGATGCTTTTATGTAGTACATTTTTGGAAAATAAATTGTCTTTCCTAGACAGTCTCTGAACTTGATAACTCATGATCTGAACTTCATAATGGTTAAAGGGTGTGAAAGGCAAGGGCTTTTAATAGACTACCTAGTACCCTTGACTAAGGCCTCTTTTTTTTGTTTTATTTGATGGATGGAAAACATTGTTGGATAGAATCTGATTATGTTGATACATAGAGTAACAATGTAAAGAAGTTGCAAACATTTTTTTTTTAATGAAATTACAACACAGTTTCATATTACCTTCCTTAACAAAAGTGAACTAACTTATTTGATCAGAGCAAGTGCAAATCAAATTGAAGACAGTTTTTAAAAACTGGATGGGGTTTTGTATAAGTAGTGTAGCATTAGAGTGAGATATGTTTTATACAGAGTGATTATACATTTATTTTGTACATTACAGGAGAAAGAAAGAGGTGGCAAAGAGAGGGACAGAGAAGAGAAAGAGAAAGGAGACAAAGAGAGCCGACATGACAGAGACAGGGACAAAGAGAAAGACAAGGAGAGGCACAAAGAGCGGGAATCCAAAACAAGGGAAAGATCCAGAGATGGTCGAGAGGAACGTCACAGAGACAAGGGGAAGAGGGTCAGTCCTTAATGTTTTCATCATCCTCATATCATCATTTATCATTGTTACCACCATTAGTTTCAGACAAGGGATTTCCACCTCGCTCTGCTTTAAGTAATTTTTTTCCAACTGACCCCAAATGTGATCGGCTTCTTCCACATTTTATCCATATGTCTGTTATAGCCTTTCCTGGTTTCTTGATCTTTGTGGGTTCTACGGCCTAATTTTGATCATTATTCTCATCTGTTATATACTTATAGAATTGGCTCTCATAAAATATTTTGAACAGTTATGAAAAAAGTGAGGATGATGTAGATGTGAATTGTTTCGCAATATATTTGCTACTTTTATCTGAGTGGAGTTAAATATTTCTGTAATAAGTGATAAGAAACTTTTTTGAAGATAGAACATTTGGACAAAAATTGTTTGAAATAATACCTTAAATGTAAATACATAGTTTGGTAAGACATGGGAGAAAATGTTTATTCATAATTTACAGGAATTGCAGAAAGGAACTGAGCAAACAAAATCAAAATCTCCGTCAAAAGTAAAAAGAACACAAAAATCTTTTCAAAAGAAATCCTCCCCCAGCGAATGGACATCACCAACACAAAGTGGTGTCCCCTCAAGGGAAAGCACCCAGGGGGCTGCTCAGACCCACTCAGAAAGTGATCATAAAGTCGCAAAAAGAAAACTTTCTCCTGTCAAGAAAACAAGCCAGTGCATATCATCTCCGGAAAAAATGGTTACAAGTTCAGAATCCTCAGGGCTTCAAAAAAGTCCTGGTGGGGACTGCGCTTCTTCCAAACTGCCGTGTCGTTTAACTACTGTCATGGGGACTGGCATGGACCCACATTTTGGCCATCGGGGGGATGATTTTATGGGTGGAGACCACAAAATAAAAATGGTGGATGTGAGAATTATTAATTACATATTAAAAATTTTTGTTTGTTTGTTTGTTTGTGATTCAATTCATCTTCCTTTTTCCTTTATTACCTATGGGGCGTGGGGGAGCTTTGTGCTTCTCAGTTGATTTTGATTTTTGTGTTTAGCATTTCTTGTTGGGATGATTCTCGTTCACCTTTATTTAATTTTAATGTTCTTTTTAACTTAAATCTGTTTTAAAGATAAAAAAGACTACTCATGATAATAATCCATTAGCGCTCAGTACAAAATTTAACCAGAGTTTTATTTAGTGAGATTAAGGTGAACTGCACATTCTTTTTTATTATTTCATCGATGAGAAAGTTATATCATATTTATGTTACACATTGAGCATCCTTGAATAAAAAATATATCTGTTAAAAGGACCTGTGGGTAATATCATTTTTTGAATTAGATAATAGGCCTGAGCAATGATAGCTTTATTATTAAAGCCCATTTCAGAATTTATGTGCTAAATCTTATTATTATTCTTGTCTGAAATATTTGTTGTCATTATACTAATCATAATTTTGTACTTTGTTGTCAGAGGGAACACAGTAAAGAAAAGGAAAACGAATCTCCCAGTAGAGTGAATGGAGAGAAGGAAGAGAAACAGGTTTGTGTATGAAATCTCCTGTGTACTCTCATTTTGAGTGTTTTCATCATCATTATTGCCTCTCATCCTTATCAGGGTATAGCCACACACAAGGGATTTCCACTTGATTCTGTACCGGGATAACTTTGCCAGTTCTGACCATGTTTGTTCTTTTGAGTGTCTTATTCATGGATAATGTACAATAAACTTATAATGCAGGAACAAGTTGTAATTATTTGTGTCACCAATAGCCTAATATAAAACCATTCTTAGCCTCACATTATTCTTATAGGCAGTGAACAAAAAGCAATATTTAATGGTTTTAGATTTGAGATCAACCAGTGGAAAAGGTTTTGAAATTTTGTGCCAAAAAGGGGTCAACAAGAAAATTATTTAACACATTTTAGTTCACCGTGGATTGCTGTTGTGATTGATAAACATGGGTAGATTAAGTTTAAAATAGGGCCTGTCAAGAAGCAAAGTAAGTCAAAAAAAGTAACTGAAGGGTGCTGCTTCTAATAATCTAGAAAACAAAACAAAATCATAACGTATTGACAATTACTGTCTTTAAGTGAAAGAACATTCAAAGACAAAAATTAAAACCAAAGATTAGCAGCATTATATTTGATGTTCCTTAACTTGATACTAACAGTTATCGGTCAGATATTTGTGTCTGCCAACAACAAGAATAACAATTAATCTGTCATGCACCCCTCATGAGTAAGTAAAGTAAATTTCCTTCTAGGGGAGGCCCACAGAGCTGGAGCTTATCCTGGTTTAGTATAGTGTGAAGTGGAATAGATGATTTTTAACATCATCTCCTTGATAGGACACTAGTCTGTGATAGGTTTATTTCCCCAGCAGAATATGCTAGTACCCAATTCATACCTGGGCAGGGAGAGGAAAAATGATGTAAAGTGTCTCTCCCAAGGGCAGTGCAGTTGCCCATAGTTGAACCTGGACCCTCGTATTGGGAGTCCAATGCTCTAACCAATCGGCCACTGCACTACAACCCTTCACGAGTGCTTTCATAGTAACCAAAATAAACAAAACAAAATTGGTGACATTTGTGACCTGCTATCTCCTTTGGTGGAAATACAAAAAATGAAAAAGAAGAAAAAAAATGTTCTCAAGATGGTTTTAGACTCCTTTGTTCTAACAATGCTTTTGAAGTTCCGGTGCTTTTAGGTTGTGCATATAATGTTCCCTGTCAAAATTTTGGCAGTGTTAAATGATAGCATGTGAACTCTAATTATGTAATACAGTAGTCGCCACCTAAGTGCACGCTGTGTAAAAGCACGCTTTCGTCATTTGACGGATTTTTTACTCTTTAAATCGCATGTCTAAGTGTACGCTCTAGTCACCAGAACACGGCAACAGATTCCAGCCAAATCAACTCGTGACTGTAAAATTAAAAATAGTGTGAAGCCTAGATCTAGATCTAAATGGTCCAACTTAGATCACTTGCGTACCACATGGCCACGCAGTGCAATAATATGACGCAGTGGTCGTCTTTATTCAGAAGAGCTTAGTCCTTTGACGGATGGAGGAAAAGCTGGGGCCCGAACCGATGCGGTGAAAAGGGGTGGGTGGGAGAGGAGGGGCACGGGAAAATTATGTGAGAGTTTGACAAGGGTAGGCTAGGAGCATCGCGTTTAATTAGAACAAAGGCAGAGACTGCCGGTCATTTTAGGTAGATCTACGAGCTATAAATAACAGCCAATGATTAGAAGAATTGCTGTTGTTCATGGAAGTATCGATCGAAACAAGACAGCGCTTTTCATTCAGTTTTGTAGGCCTAGACATTCATCATTGTAATTTAATACTCCAACACATAATTATTCTCTTTGTTTGATTCACCCCATCTTTTGCAATGACAGATCTAAATCTAGTTTGTTCTGTCCAGAGAATTTATGTTTTATTTTTTACAATAAAATTTGATAATTAAAAAAAAACAACAAACTGCATATCGCACGCACCCTAGAAGGCGATCATGATCAAGATCGTAGTCGTAGCTTAGCGTCTGCACGTGTGTAGGTAGTAGGCTAGGGGGAGGAGGGAACTGTCCAAGGGAGGTAAATCAACAGAAATATCCCTCGTATTACTTTGGATGGCGTAAGGGCACGCTTCGCCTAAGTGCACGCTTAAGCTGTCTCCCGAGCACCGTGCACTAAGGCGGCGACTACTGTAGTAGAAAAGAGGTAGATGATTATCCACAAAACTACCTCTGTAATCAGTTAAAGTTAAAGAACGGATTGAAGAATTTAATGTTATGTCTTACAAAAAAAAAATTTTAACCCGACTGCCTCAAAACAAACCTACACGTTGCAAGCGCCTTGTTCCTATACCGATCGCATTGTGTAGGTCAAAGGAGGGTACTACATCACTTAGTTTGGTTATATTCTATATTTAGATTGAAGATGCTGACAGGGGGTCAGGGTTCGAGAGTTAAAAAAAAAAATTACCGTAGTGAAAGACCTCTAAAGGATAAATGTGTATTCCCAATAATACGTAACACTAGTGAGCATTTGTGTACCAGCTATAGATCAATAGTACTGTAGCAAATCAGTAATTTATATTACTTGTTAGCTTTGTTACTTTGTGATAAAAACACTGATTTTCGTCATTACAGATTGTCTTTGGCAAAGAAGCAGATAAACTGGAGCAGGCTAATGATGATGACAGAACATGTATCCTTTATTTATTTTTTTTTTGTTCATGGAACCAATGTTACGTAATCATGTTTTTTTACTCATCTGTTGCTTTTAATAGATCAGCCAATATTATATTGGTAAAATTTTCTTTCCTATGCTCACAGATTGAAGATACTTTCTTATTAATTTTAAGCTGAGTAAATGAAAAGAATAAAAGATACCATGTCATTCCATCCTTAATAGCTGAACAGACTACATCATAGAAAAGGAGCCTCTTGTTAATAAATTCATCTCAGTGCCAAAAGACAAAGGTTGGTGTGAACTGTGTGTTACTTTTTACAAAGATATCAACATTTCACTTGTATCCATTAGATCAAATAATTCAACAGGCGCGTGTAATATAATTCTTTAAGAATGTCTGAATCTTGTTTTGTCTTTTTTCTTTTATTCATTTTCAAATCACCTTATATGAAATTCTTTCTTACAGAAAAACTTAAATTCTTATTGCTGCCTTACGATTTTTATTCTTTTTTTTTTTTTTTTAAAGAAGAACTATGATAGTCTACCTTGATCTAATGGTGATAAATATTTTGAAGTTCAAAAGTGCACTAAAATTTGTTGATGAAACCATTTAGTTCAAGTTCAGAGACTAGCTAGATTTCATGTCAAGTACTGTTTTAAGTACTGTATTGTATGTATGCTTTTTATAGGCTAAACATAGGCAGATACAACATAATGTATAAATAAGTCAGTCTCTCTCTCTCTCTCTCTCTCTCTCTCTCTCTCTCTCTCTCTCTCTCTCTCTCTCTCTCTCTCTCTCTC
>JBDFRD010238708.1:0-11251 GCA_039654405.1 Bullina lineata
AAGAAGAAGAAGAAGAAGAAGAAGAAGAAGAAGAAAAGAAGAGGAGGAGTTGGAGGAGTTGGAGGAGAAGGAGGAGGAGGAGGAGGAGGAGGAGGAGGAGGAGGAGGAGGAGAAGGGAGGAGAAGATTATTTCACTTAATTATATTAAAACAGATCCATTACTCAAACTCAAACAATACATATTATGCGCTTGTGTTGGGTCATTGAAATCCATGGCCCTCAGACACGGCAAAGCCTTTGAGTTTGAGTAGAGCTGATGTGAGTCACGTAGCAAGGAGAAGACGAGTGAAGGTCGGTGGTCTTTGTTTTTTCAGGAGATAATATTGTTTGGGGTTCACCGAGCGCCAAGAGTTTGTAACCAAACCCGCAAGCTTTGGAAAACCCCTGGCGTTCTCAGCGCAATTAACGTTCTACACACAAGGATTTCCTTTCAAATTGTTGGCATCCTTAAGACAGTTAACGCAAGAATTGTAGAACGTAAAACAAGACAGAATGTTTCTCCCTTTAGATGCAGGAAGCAAGATGCAGTCTTAAACTATAAAAACAAAACGATTCAACCTAAAACTCGACGACAGTTTAATGATACCGGGCCTGAGCTTGTAACAAGAACACACACGTTTTACCCCGGATTTCCCCATTTTCTATTAAGACAGACAACTTTGGTACTAGAATACAAGGGGATGCATTGGTAACAGTCTACAGCGTGAATTGAGAAAAACAGCATTGCCTTTACCTTCAGTTCCCAGGAATTCCTTGCTTGCGGTTTCTCCCGAAGGCCAAACAACACTGACGGTAATTGGTGGGACGGAAAGACGGTTACCAGAATCACGCGCCCCTTGAGACAAACTATAGACAGAGGCTGTAGTCTACATACCGCGCCGCTATAACTTCTGCCGCTACTCGCTATTGGCCAGGCCTAATTGGCACCGAACTAGGTCAGTACACACGACTCACGATCACCTCCCACCACCCTTCCCACGATCATGCACACCCCCTCCCCCCAAAAAAAAAACCAACAACAAAAAACAAAACAAAAAAAGAAAGAAAAAACAAACCACCAACCCCTCAATTCCCAAACAACACACACAAACAAACAAACACATATAAATACACACAAACACACGCACTAACCCCCCCTCCCCTTTTTTCCCCCTCCAGAAAAAAAGAACCCTCCTGCCACATCTAGTTTCCTTCCACCCATCTGTTCATCAGTTTCGCAACGCAGTATGGCACTGCATGCAGGAACGATAATATTCATTAAAAAAAAAGCTTCGCGCCAGAAATTATAGCTTGAACCAGAACCCATCACAGAAGGAGGATCTCACGATCTCTGCAGACTCCTGTAATATCCGTCCGGACTACAAGAATTATAAAATGGGGGCTGCCGAGAAGCAAACAAAACAAGTAAAAGTGAGGTGGAATGCATCTAATGATAGGAACGTTTTCTTTTGCTCTTTACTCTCTACTCCACTTTCCATGTCTGTACTTTGTCCCTTCTCACACATATTGACTACTACTACTTGAGTTGATGTGCCTCCTTGATGCCTTTTCAGCTAAGTTACTTCTCATTTCTTTTTCTCTTTTTATCTCCCTTCTCTTCTTTTTCTTTTTCTCTTTGTCTCCAACTATAATGGGTCTTCTCTTCATGTAATTGTTGCTGTTTTTGTTTCGCTTGGAAGACAGTAATTGTCGATACGTCTCGGTTTTGTTTTGTTTTGTGATGTTCTAACTATTAGAGACATTCGCCCTCTCTGTTACTTTTTTGACGGACTACAAGAAGCAGCCAGCGTGTGCACGTGCATGGCGCCTACCTACTAGACAAGCAAGCGCAAGGCACAAGATAAACTGTAACCAATGACGAGGGAGTGGGTAGCGAGCACGCAACGTAGAACTTCATATATGCAAGTGCGCCAATTAAACTTCTGTTTTTTTTCGTCGCTCACAGCAGGCGATCACAGATCGAGATAAGATTATGAACACGAAGACTTATTACATGGAGATTTGAAGTGCACTATCTTGAAACGGGCTACACAACCTGTGTGTGACCAGGGCTTGCTGATAGGACGAGAGGCAAAAATCGCACCTCCACCCCCCCCCCCCCACCCCGACCCCCACCCACCCCCTCTCTCTTTTGTTTTCTTCCCGCCGCAGCCACTGATGCTTTATGTGAGTTACAGATGGGAGGTGGGGTGGGATAATATTTCCTTTTTTCCCTTTTTTCTTTCTTTTTTTAGGGGGGGGGTTGGGGGGGGGGGGTGTTCTTTTTTTTCTCTTTTTCCTCTTTTTTTTGGGGGGTGGGGGGGGGGGGGAGGCTGTGCTTACTCAGTGCTTTTGTTAATGGGTTTTAGTCAGAGAGTGTTTCGAACGCTTGTGAATGGCGTTGGTGTAATTACTGCGTAAACATTGTAACTTGATTATTTCGCCTAAAGCAATCATGTCGATGAGAACTTGACTATGTTATTAAATCATGCACGCTTGTTGATAAGAACTTAATATCCGAATAGGGATAATTCTTGTTGGGTGCGAGTTATCGACTCCTTTTTCCCTTTTTCAAAATTTAACAGCCATTGATTATTGACTAGGATGGAGTCTTTACTCATATTATCGCAAAAAACATTATTTTGCTCGTCAATTTCGGATTATTACGTGAGATGACTCACCCCGCGGTTAACTGCAATTTGTACTCACCACTGACACTATTGCTTTAATGTGAGACCAAGAAGAGGCAGGAGAGTAAACAGTTGTTGGGTTGCGCATCTTGCAAGTAAGCGAAGCGCACGACGAGTAGTGAGAAAACGCAGATCAACCACGGCAGCAGAATGTTGTTTTGCATTCTCCTGCCTCAAAAACTTGGCAGCCATAGCATTATGCAAACCGCGAAGGAACGAAAACATCCGCAGCCTTGGGGTTTTCTGAATACCCGACGAGGGAAAAAGCAAACACAACAATTTACATGAAGCATAAACAAAGGCGAAAGCAGTACCAAAGACTCGGAATCGAGTTCTTTACGCTCGCCAAAAGAATTGCCTGAAGAGGGTAAATAATGCTAAGACAAAATGTTACGAATTCAACGTGTGGCGGATATAATAACCTAAAATAATATAATGGACTGAAAATCACCGTTTCACAAAGTCATTACGATTGATTCTGGCTTACTGTAACGTTTCCAATTTAATTGGATGAATGAACTGAAGCTCACACCAACTAAAGGGTCAGATAAAACTGTAAAGTCAAAGCTCCTTGAACGGAAAATTTGCACTGACTTGGCAAGAAAACAGCTATGACAACGGGCAAGGCAGCCTCCCATTGAAACAGAGATAAAGAAAAGAAATGGATGGATAGGCTACTCTCTACGATTGCCTACCACCAATGTCACCAGGCAAGCCCTGGAATGGAACCCACGGGATAGACTAAATTAAAGGAAAAGTGGGAAGATCCAAGTTGACATCTGAAGACGTTCAGGATAACATGAGCTCAGCTGAAAGGGGTCTTCAAGAACCGAGTACGTTGAGGGAGCATTGTTGCGACCCTATGTTCCAGAGAAGAACCAGTAGTATAAGTTCAATGAGTGGCAAGAAAACATACCAGCAAAGTGAAGAAGCCACTTTACTCGATATCGAGTGTGCGCCAATACATGTAGCCTCACACTATAGCCAAGTTTGGTTTTCATCTCTTTGTTATTACACGCCCACCAACTCAATGACCAGCAAACGATGTCTTCCGTCAAGTCAGTATAAAACGCATTAAAAAATCATATGTACCTGTGAAAACGGCTTCTTCAAAATCTTGAACTTTTCGAACTCCGCATCAAAGGCATGGAGCCCATGCGCCGTCTACGTCGACACCGACAACGAGATCAAACACACCAAGCCTAGATTGACAGTTTCGAGATTCTTAGCATCCTCTAAAATATAAACTCTTCAATACATTCCTGTTCAATTAAAGTATCGAAATTTAAAGTCTGCTCGGCTTGGGCAGTGCTTATTTGTTGTTTCAACACGCGTGTACAGAAATTATCGAACGTTGGTTTGCTTTTGTATTCTTTGGGATAGCTCCATTTATTTCTTTTTACCACTTGGCCATACATGTATATGTATTACTTTGCAAAAATAAATGACACACAAAAAGAGTGACACAGAGTAAGAGAGCTTCACATCAGATTTACCTTAGGACCAAAGGTATCGACATTCCTGTCTTCAAGGGTACAACACATACACACATATACATATATATATATTAATTTGTATGATATCTCGAGGCTGGGACAGCTTGTTTGAGAAAAAAATGGGCTAGACAAAAAAATGGGCTGCCTCCATTCCAGGATTTAGCTATTTTAATTTGTTTTTTCTTTAGTGCCTTTTGAATATATCTTCTCAGATGATTTACATTATAATAAAAAGAGCAAAGATGCTTCAACCAGTTTTTATATGCAGCATGCAACTACATTGTAGCTGTTCTCGGACATGTTCTCAATTTTCCTTACTTGGACTCCATTTGTGAAGCAAGGGAAACAAGTCTTTAAAATTTAAGTCATGAACCTGAATAGTTGGAGACAACACTGCATAGGAACACGCTAATTACAAGAATTGTCAGACATTTCACTGCCTTTAGCCAAAGCTTTTTGATAGTAACTGAAACATCAATGCAGTAACTTTCTTCTCCAAATAAAAGCAAACAAACGAAAAACAGAATTTTTTTTTTATTTGAAAAAGGGTGTCATTGCATGATATTGCAGACAGCTTAATGTCAAGTATATATCTGATCAGAAGTGTGCTTATATCGAGGAACTTTAGAAACTGAAAACTGTTAAAGCATTTAAAGACATTGCAGACGAAGACAGAGATGTGATTTTCTTTGCTTCAATGTTCAACTTTCTAAGATCTACCAAAAAATTTAATTGATTTCAATGCTTTAAAAGCCTACATTTTCTTTGTACAAAATAGTCACTCTGCAAACAAATTATTAAAAAAAAAAAATAAGACTGTTTCTTTCTTTTATATTTTTCAGCCATGATTCTTACATAGAAAATAATAAAACAACGACAAAGAAAATCATCTGTCGGAAGTTCAATCACCCAAAAATTTTGATTTAAAAAGTTACAGACAAATAGTCGTTGAGCAGTTTTTCAAAGTTCGTACATGATAAAATGCAGAGGGTGGAATGGGGTAGGCAAACAAAAAAGACGGCTAAAGAGCAAAACTTTTTCTCCAAATTAATGAATCAATATTTGCTCCTTCTGAATTCAGAAAATGGAAGGAAACTTAGTCAAAACAAGTAACATTTTATACAGCTGATTAGTGTTCTGAAAATTAACATTATAACACCTTTGTCTTTGAGAAGAAAAAAAAATAGCACTTATGCCCTTACTTTTAGGGATAGGGACAAAATTACCCACTCATCTCATTTACATTAAGTCTTACTTCATTTCTACATAGTAAACTTTTAAACTGTAAGGGCCTTGAAAAAAAAATCAGAAAGAATACTTTCCAGCATGTTTTTCACACTCACTACATTTTTTTTCTTTGACTCAAAATTGTTCTTCAAGATCTGTCCCCAATTCCCACGGCTTTTTGATGCTTATTTATTATGAAAAAGCTTGATGGAAGAAAATAGAAAAGTCAGTTTGGATTCATCACTTCAAATTTTATCATACACTGCACTTAGCCAACCCTATAATTTTGACAGCAACCAATCTCAACTCTGCAAAAAGCACTTAGAAGGAGAAGATTACATTGTAGTAAAAGCAATGGTGAAACTTAAAATCATATTATTGCTGTTGTCATTATTTTGCCTTGTTTTTTTTTACATAAAAAATTTAAAACAGAAACAGCACAGTAGACTAGAGTAACAGGATTTCACTTTCTTCTGTAGCTGCTCTGGATGATGGATGCACTTTGTTCACTTTATGTTTGCAGCACTAAGAAGAACTAAGATTTCCAGATTGGAATTTCCTTTTTGTATTTATTCCAGTCAAAAAAAAAAATCCTATTTATTTACACCAATTTCACCCTTTCCATTAAGATCAGAAAAATAATTTAAAAAAAAATTCATCACACCAACTCTTTCTTCTTTTTCTTTCTCTCTTCTTTTCACCAATTGAGTTGTAGCCTAAGTTACAGTAGTTACACTTGCAAAATGTGTGGGTCATGTTTGTAAAATATAACATGAACAACATGTGTCACAACATGTCCTTACTAGGCCTACTTATTTCAGCAAAAATAAAACAACTCAACAACGACTGGCAGAATGAATGAATGCATTGATGAATGACGAATGCATAATATTGTATAGACTCTAGATTCTCAATCTTGCCATCGATTCTCTCACGCCATAAACACACATAGATCTAGATATATCTAGATTTAGACTGTTCTAAGTTCCCTTCCATCCTCCTAAGACCTAGGCTAGATTAGATCTTGACTGTCAAAATCAGTTTCTATTCCACATTTATTTGACTTGCTGAGCGAAGGAGGCAAACCCCGAACTCGTCAAACCAGCCTCAGTGCGTACAGAACAGCGGAACACACGAGTCACAAGGCCAAGAAGAACAAGTTTTAGGCCTACCTTTCACTGTGCCTTGGTCGAGTCGAAGCACAAACATTCGTCGATTTTTGACTTAGATCTAGAGTCTAGTTACTAATTTCCCAAGTACAAGGAAGTACTGAATTTCCACAATATCTTAGTTATATAGTTGACAATCTCACGCGTGAAAACTTCACAGCTCCCGCTGAAAGTACAACTTCAGAAAATCGAAGCCTCTTTGAAGTTCAAAGGCCAACATCTCGCATTGCAGGACTTCGGAAATGGGGACTTTTTTACACAGTTATTCCCCTTGAAGAACAAGATTCCGCTATTGTTATTTCCCCTTTTCAATTCGCTGGTTTACCAAAGCCTCATGAAGTACATAGAATACGAAGGGAGGCTCTGCCCTAAAACATGCTTTTTTTTTTTTCAAGTTAATCCCTTTCAAGACTTTTATAGCTCAAAAAGCCAGATCTTATCTTATTAGTTCCAACAGCGTGATGCGGAACAGATGACACTGAATTGATCTACCCAGGAAAGGAATCTATGACTTTAGCCCATTACCCCTGTAAACTATGCTGAAAACCAATTCGTATAAAAGTTTGTTTTGTCCACTGAATTCCTTGTGGAACATATATTTCTAATGCTTCAACACTAGTTCTTCATCTCACTCACTTCCGTGTATTCTTCACAGTTTCTCAAGTTACCCCCAACATCTCTCTCGCACACGGGTGGGGAGAGAAAAAGTGTGCAGTGTCTTTCTTAAAGATACAACGCCGGGACAGACACGGACAGGTTCTGATATCAGCGACTCTTTGATTGCGAATGCAGCAACCTGAGCAATCGGCCACGGCACATAAATTTTACTCAAATGTTTTATTTCCCCCTTTCATTTGGAAAAGGGGGGGGGGAGGGGGGGGGAGAGGGTAGAAGGTCTAACCTTCGTGAAGCGAACTTTTGAGCTCTCATTACACTGACCACAAGCAGCAGCTTATGAGGACCCACGTGTATTACAATTAATTTTGACAACTAAGAATTTGTTCGGAAGCGACATTCAATAAGCCCCCAGCAACAAAATCACCACAACGTTTTAACAGCTTGTTAAAGTGAATTGTTGGTTGTTCGGTTGTGGGCGTTCGCGCACGTATGTGTGTGTGTGTGTGTGTGTGTGCGTGCGTGCGTGCGTGCGTGCATGCGTGTGTGCGTGCTTGTGTGTGTGTGTGTCTGTCTGTCTTTTACAAACCAGCCATACTCGGCGACTGAGTGAAGGGAGACAGAAAATAATGAGGTATCTCGACAAAGTTGTTCTAAGTCTTGTTTGGCCATATTGATATATAGATTATCTTTCTCTTCCTAAATTGATATCAAAACCACTTCTTCCTTTTTTAAAGACACAATGTACAATGTAGCACATTTTGTCACGCCTGATGTCATTGACAGTGGCGAGGTGGTTAAACGATCAGAGCGTTGGACTCCTAATCCAAAGGTTCTGGGTTCGAATCCTGGGACATGTGAAAGACATCTAACACAATTTTCCTCTTCCCATACAGGCGCGAATTATACTGGCATATTCTGCCGAGGAAGGAGGCCAACGACAGACCAGATTCCTGTCTAGGAGAGGATCTAAAAAACCATCCTTTCCGGGGATGAATTGACAGGTTTTATTGGCTAGCTTCAATTTTCAACAGAGTATGAGTTTTTCTAGTCCTTTTCTGCTGACATGGCCAACAAATTTCAGTTGTCTTTTTCTTATTGCTTTCGTCAGTGTCCGCAGCACCCCTGCAAGTTGTAAAACTTCTTCGTTGGTCTTTTTTTTTCTGTTCAGGATATTTTCATTAATCTACTTACGAACCACATTTCCGTAGCCTCCAGTTCCTTTTGTGTCTTATTGGAGATATTCCAGCAATCGCAGCCATACAAGAGGATAGACCATACATATGATGTCATTGTTCTTATTTTCGTGTACATGGAGATGCTCCCGTTCTCCAATATATATATATCATATATTGGCAGTCTGAATACGTTCGCAACAAGTAAACTAATGTCCAACAAGTTCATCCGGCTGACTGATAATAGAGTGGACTGGAAAACCATGACCGTCGATGCCTGCACCAGGCCTGACATTTGAAGAAGAAGAATCTGTCCAACTTTTCGATCCTTGTTATTTCAAGTCGTCCAGTTGGTCTATCACTCCACCCTTCTTCTACCTTTTTACCCTGTCTTTTCGACTCCTCCACCGCTCACTCCTTCGACGTTGTTGTCTCTAAACATTCACCTCTGGACTCACTCGAGTCGAGAGTTATTTGCTGGCATGACTCACCCAACGAGCGCCACGTGCAACGTAAGTGGATACACCTGGAAGCGTTTGATCGATGACCAAAGAAAGCAAGGACACAGGCCACATGACTCATGCACGTGCGGCTTCGACCTACAAGGAGCAGGTGCAGTCACAGCCAAGTTGAGCTTTGATGCTCAGCGATAAATGTTTGACCAATTGATATTTCAAACGCTGGAAATCGTTCTTGTCATCTCAGTGCCTTTCCCTCTTCCCTTGTTCTCCCCACCCACCCCCTTCTTCTCCGCTTCATTTCATATCCCTCCTTCTCCTGTTCATTCCATACCTATTCCTCTTCACCTGTTCACTCCATCTCTCTCTGTCTTCTCCTCTTCACTCCATCTCTCTCTTTCTTCTTCTGTTCACTCCAACCATCTCTACCTTTTCCTATTTACTCCACTCCTCTCCCTCTTCTCCTGTTCATTCCTTGCCTCTCTTTCTTCTCCATCTCACTCTATTTCTCCTTTTCTTCTCAGTCTTACTTTATCCCTATCTTTTTTCTCCATCTCACTCTATCCCTCTCTTTCTTCTCCTTCTCTCCATCCCTCTCTTTCTTGTCCATCTTACTCCATCTCTCTCTTTCTTCTCCATCTCACTCCATCCTTCTCTTCCTTTTCCTGTATAGGCCTACTCCATATCTCTTCCTCTTGCGCAAAACTTTAAAATTGCACACACACAAAAGAGAGAATTGGGGACATTTTCCAAAGTGAAGGGCGTGCTTAATTCTTATTTCCGAGTTAACAATATTTCTAAGAAGACTTCAATAAATACTAAACAAAACGGGCACAGCTTCTGTTCTGGCTCCGTCAAATAAGAATCATTGCACAAATCGGATATTATCTCGGTGCCAATAAAGGGCAAGAGGTGCAGAAATAACACAGACCTGATAACCATTACAATATCATCATATTTGGCCAGTCTGTAAAACCGTAACAATACTAGTTTACATTCAGACAGAAGAGCAGAAGGTTTTGTTGTGAGATTAGATTATTTATCATCATTAAGTCAGAGACGATCACTTGTAATAGATAATATGATGAGGTAAAATGCAAAACTTGCTCAATCATCTGTAACTAGATCTGAGAAAAAGCGCTGCTTATGGTACTTTGGCTTTTAACCAAGAGTTCTGATGTCTTTTTGGTTGAGATCATTCAGCATTTAATACAATTTAATAATGAGACAGAAAGTAAGTCAAGTAAGTTCCTTGAATGCCAATGAGGCCCATAGAGCCGGAGCTTATCCCGGTTTCTGAAGCGTGAAGCGGAACAGATGGTTCTTACTTCATCTCCTAGACAGGACGCTAGTCTGTCGTATGAGACGTAACATGTCCATTCAATTCTCGCTTTGATTATGCGTTGTAACAAAACCATAGCTTTTACTCAATTCAGTAACGTTTTGCAAGTTACCTCTTCATATTGTCATTGTCCTTAGTCACAATTCCCGTTAGTAAAGAATAGTTTCAGGTTCACCTGGAATCTGAACCCACAACATCTTGCTTTCGTACATAGCATCAAACCCACTCAACTTGGCTGTCTAGACTGCGCAGATAAGCGCATGGGAATGGACGTTGGCGGGTAATTACAAAGAAAAATAAATATGGCTTGTTTAATCTGTCTGTCGATGAAACAACGTCTGTTTCCGAATAATCGTTACTGTGCTCGACGATTTATTAGAAATAAACAGGAACAGATGCTCCGCTAGTAAAGACGCCTCCAGATGTTTATTTCGAGTGAAGTGGACGATCTGATCCAAAGGTAGGTGTTGTCCACGAATAGATCTATGAAATATACGGCGCAGTGAGGGGATAGGCTGGATCGAAGGGCCGTGAAGGAAGAATGTCCAAACAGCATTCTCTCAGGTGTTTGTGAGTCCCGTTCCCATAACGGACCAATCACACTTTGAAAAATATGTTCAACTATGTTCAACGCTTTTGGTTGAAAACGTACAGTTTAAGGAGTAAATGAAAATTACAAGTAAAAAGAGCTATCCCGAAGAAAACGAGGACAAACCAACGTGTCGACAATTGTTGTCTTCGAAGGGAATACATAACAACAACAACAACAACAACAACAACAACAGCAACAACAACAACAACAACAACAACAACAACAACAAAAAACACACACAAAAGGAGAAGAGAAGAAGGAAAAGAATAATAATAAGAAAAAAGCTTAGCTTCATGCCCAGACTTCGAAGGCGAGAAGAGGAAGAGGAAGTAGTAGGTGCCGAAAGAGTCACTAAACAACGTAAAGAAAGGAGCAAAGAGTATAACATGTCAAATTATGAGACATAAAAAGAAGCTGATGTGAAAAATAACGAGAAAGAGAGGGAGAGAGAGAGAGAGAGAGAGAGAGAGAGAGAGAGAGAGAGAGAGAGAGAGAGAGAGAGAGAGAG